>JBAMBL010001442.1:0-236195 GCA_037043405.1 Drosophila subquinaria
CCAGGAACGGATTACATTTGGGATATGATAGACTACGGAAAATAGGAAAATATAGAGAGGGAAAATTTATCGACCTTCTGAATAGTATGTTACAATCAATAGATAAAAAAGTTAACAGAAATTGGCAAGGGCGTCGGCAGGGGGGGGGGCAAAGTCGGTAGCCTCTGAACTACTGAGCCAATCTCAAAACTAGATGAGCAAAAGTTGTAGAGAGATAAGTAACCTTTTATTTGAGTTCATTTTTGGTCACATCGGCTAATTGGATCTCGTTGTACACTCCAAAATGTCGAAGAATTTTCGAAAATTCGGAAAAAAGTTTATATTTCGAAAACGCTTCCATGATAAAAATGTTAAGTGCGATTTTCGTGTTTAGGGGTTAAAGTCCATAAGAAAAGTACACTGAGACATGAGAAGCGAAATGGCTGTAAACTATTGTAATAAATGTGATAAAAATAAAAAAAAATATTTTGGCCCCCCCCTCATTGAGAAGCTGCCAACGCCCTTGGAAATTGGTGACGATGTTAAAAAAAAAATCAGATGATAAATAATAACTGAGAAACGCTTTAATAAGAAAGAAAAAATAAATAATCCTAACGTTAGTAGAAATTTTAGATAATGTAAATAACGAAAAAAAATTGTGGTAAAAGGAATAAGAATTCAAGAACAAAAAAGTAATATTTATTGGAATTATTAAAAGATTTTTTTTTCATATTAAACAAGTTTTTTAATATATTCAGATATAATTTGTTGACATATTTTAAAATATATAATTAAATTACTCTGAGCTAGTTAACTCTGATTTTACTTGAATTTGAATATGTTTTTTAAATTACATAAAAGTACAAATATTAAATATGGTTATCATCATACCTGCTAAATAATGATTAGCAATTATTTAATGATTACGATTGGAAAAACAAAAATAAAAAATCTAACATTTTGACGAATTTTCAAAAATAATCAGAAAAAAAACAAAAATATTCCGAAATACTCAGAAAGATTATTTTTGATTTTTTCTGATTATTTTGAATAGTTGTAATCATTAAATAATCACAAACTTTTCAACAGTGAATTATATAATCACTACGATTATTTCTAATAAATAATCTAACTGATTAGTAATTCTAATCGAAATTTAACATGTATGGTTATCATTTATTCCTAGATCTATAAATTTAGCTTTACATATTAAACTGGAAGGTGTGCTATCTGTTAACTTGTTCTACACCCAAGTATTTATTGCCGCGACGACCTTGAAGCTTAATTGTTTTCGTGGGCGTGGCAGAAACGTGCTGGGCGTATCAATAGGCTGAAAGGATATACCACGAATCCATATCAGAGTGGAAAATGCTGACAGTGCCATTTGTTTAAGTCCTAGTCAAAGGATCGCGCTTATCACTCGCAAGGCGAACGCAAAAAACAACAAAAACAACCACAAAATACAAATTAAAACACGTTTGGACCGAGTTCTTTTTTGTTTTGCTCTGCCTCTTGTTTGTATCTTTTTCTATTTTCCACTTCTCACTTCTTAGTCTAAATGTATTCTACATATGTCAAGCTGTCAATGTTTATCTATTTGAAGGTGCCTTTGAGTGAGTGTGTGTGCGTATATGTGTGTGTGTGTGTATGTGTGTATCCTTTATGCTCAAAACACGAGCCTGAGGATTACGGTGTGTTATGTTCCTGTTGATTTATGAGCACACAAATACACGAATGAGTTTCAAATGTGATTGAAAACTGATAAGCGTATGCCAGGCAGGCAGGACTTCGACAGGACTCGAGCCGCAGGATGCCGACCGATGTTTGCTTACTTTGTTGTTGTTATTGGCATCTGTCCCAGGGGGGAGTGGGCAAGGGAGGAGCACGCTGCGAGGGGAGCTCGCTCCGTTATTAGTGTAACTGTCAGCTGGCAGGGAAAGTGTTGAGTGCGCGTCTGTCAAATGTGGTTGAGGTCAAAGGGGCAGCCCAAAGGTGGAAAAGGGAGGTGGGGTGCTAAAGGGTTAACGGCAACTGTACCCGCCAAAATATGTAAGCAGCTGCAGCACAATTGATGGCTTAATTTGCCACTAATTTGTGCTTATCGGCTGCAGAAGCCGCTAAAAGCAAACTCAACCCACAAATTCCCTCCCTCTACCTGTCCTCCTCCCCAACTTCTTCCTCCCCAACTTCCTCCTCTGTTGGCGGCAGTCTGTCATCAGGCTTGAATGCTTCACTGCATCTTTGACTTGAATTACTCGGAATCCACATGAGAGAAGTGCATAAAGTTGCAGTCTCGAAGGAATCTCGATTTTAGGCGTGCAAATTGATTTCGAGACGCCCGTTTATGGGAATTGGCAGCACTACGAGAACTGCGAGAACTACGAGTACCAGAAGCTAACAGAGTGATAAGCATATTAAGTATAAACCATTTAATGCCGACAAAGCGGAATGGCTTTAAGGTTGCAGATATTTCAACGGGTTTTGAAAAAGCACATTGAAGTCAAACCTCATTCAACATTGTGCTACAAAAGTTAAACTGGATAGAGCCATGGCTATAGATATCTGAAAAAAATATAATGTCTATGTATAAATCTACAACAAAACTTAAAGAGCTAATTTGAAAGATACAACGATACAAATTGAATAATTGCAGGAAATTCTTGGCTTATTATATTGGTTTTATGATAAAAATCGTTACATTTATTGCCATTTGGGAAGGATAAAAAAGAGTTTTATTCTTTTTCTTCTTTTTTTTAACAAACTCTATACAAATATAACTTTTATTACTTTTTATTTACTTTTAATTGACGATTATATGTTTCTCTTTAGATTAATTATTTTATCTAAAACTTTATTGGAACTCTAGGGGTTTTTAAAATTATTCAATTATGTATTACAGTTATCACAATTGCTTAGACTTAAAACTTACCCAATAATACTTACTAAAAATTTCTTTAACGTTTTTCAAAGACTTTCTGTCTCTTTCTATAAACTAACATTAAAATCGACGGTTTCTAGTATCAGGAAAATTTGTAAGAAATTCTTTTTATTTTTTTCAATAAAGACCTTAAAACATAAACGGGTTCCCAATAAAGATATTTTCTCTAATTTAAGAGTTTTTTGCTATCGAGGAATTTCTTAGACAAAATGGTTTCAATATAAAATTTGTTTTAAAAATTATTGTTCTTATTACCAATTTAGAATGTATAAACTTTTTTAACTGCTGGCAATATTGTGTTTGCTTAATTAATAGTTACTTCCGGCAAATTGCTTCAACCTAATGATATAATTATTTGTTTATTTACACAGAAACCAATCTCTAAGCAACTGTCGCCAGATGCTTAACTAACTATGGGCCAAAAGTAATGCGTTGATGATGAACCGTTGCCAATTGGCAGCAAACAACAACAACATCGACAGCAACAACAACAACAACAAAGAGAAGTTGCCGACATTGGCAGTCCCTGGGCTTTTGGCCATCCTTTTTAGGCCAGCATAAACAACAACGGGCACATGGAAGCCGAAGTCGAGCTCATAATAAAGCAATAAAAAACGAGCCAGGTAAATGGCAACTAAAGAGCCACAAATTCTACCTGTATACAAGTGTGTGTGAGTGTGTTGTGTGTGACTTTTTTTGTTCACTTTTGTTTAGTGCATGTGGCCAGGTCTAATTTATCATCAAACAGCAGACACAAAAGGACACCGAGGACCAAAGGAGCAGCTGGCTTCCTGGTTGGCCAAGAAGCGTTTAGCTGCTGCGGGCAGCCTACAGTTAGCCTTAATAGTTTATGGCTAAATTGAAACAGGTTGAAGACTGAGGACGGGAGAGGGGGGAGCTGGAGGGGGCAGGAAGTGCGACATTGACTTGAGTTTCCAGCGAAAGGCGAAAGAAAGCAATCTCCTTGCCGCTGTCAATTTGTCAATCAATCCTCACACACTCACACACACAGATGGTGGCGTCTCCAAGTATCTATTTACACCAAATAGTTGCACATGCAACATGAAAGATCACAATTACAACTGAGGACAATTATATAAGACCAAAAAAAAATTCTAAAATTTACTATTGAATATTTCTTCTTTTAAAAATTTGAAATATTTATTTCGAAGTTCCTTAATTTGAATGTGGTTTTCGGGTTTTTCCATATACTTTCTACAAATGTTGGATAAACCCTGACTATTACATTTTTAATAAAAATTTTTATCAAATAATTTTTAACTGAAGTACTTTTTAAAAATAAATCTTAAGTCTTAGAGCTACTAAGAATTATTTTAAATTTCTTAGTTGCTGGTAAAGAAATATATAAAAATAAATGACAAAAGTCATAAATTTACTATTTGTTATTGTTTAAACACTTTCATTAAACATATTTGAGTTATTGAAATTTTCTTTTGCTATATTTCAATATAAAAATTTTTTTATTTCATTTAAATTTAAATAAATTATGTTCTTAAAATCTCTGATGTCGACAGGTTAATAAATTTAGTAATTAATTATATGAATAAATATCTCACAAAACTATTGCTTTTAACTGTCGTTATTATGCATGTAAATTTTTAGCTGTGCATTGTGCTTGTTCTATTTGTATGGCTATGACTGTAGATCAAAGAATTCCTCTCTGCCCGCCTGTGACACTTAAGAGTGCTTATCCTTGTTTTCGGGGACTTATCTCACTTACAAGTAATTGTAATATTATCCCTAATAAGCAAAAGATTGATAGCATTCCAGGGAAAACAATCTACGGCCCAAGTGTTTGTTCGGCCTCATAAAAGGGGCCAGAAATTATGGAAATAGTCGAAGTCGAAGTCTCCGAGTTTTTCTTTCTAAATCTCAGTCTCACTCAACACTAAGCCAAAAGGACACACGCATTTCTCAGTCCATCTCGCTCTCGCTCTCTCTATCTCGCTCTCGCTCTCTCTATCTCTCTTTTTCTGCTTAGTTATCTGTGCTCATCATCACTTGAGTAAACAATGTCATAAAATCATCAATCAACTCGGACTCTGACTTCAACTCGAGCTCGGACTTCGACTGCGACTGCGACCTCATCCTGTATTTTTAGGCCATTGTCTTGGGCTGTTTGTTTGTCCGCCTCACTGTTAACTGTTCAAGCAAACACACGACAACGCACTTCCCTCTCTCTCTCTCTTTTCCTCCCTCGGGGTACCACGGTATTCGGTAGCTCTCTTGACCTGAGATTGGGTTGTGCCTCAAACTCGGACTCAAACTCAGCCTGCTAATACAATTAAGTGTTATATTTGTTGTCTTGGGTTTTTATGCGACTAGCAAATTGTTTTATGGGCGTGCCGCCTATCACAACACACACAGCAAGAAAGAGGAGGAGAGAGCGACAGGGAGAGAGAGAGAGAGTGAGAAGGCGAGATTCATAGGCCTTACCAGAGTCTGATTGATGCTCAGCGTGTTGTCTGCTGGACATATTATCGTCCTGAGACTGATAAGGCACTTTTAACAGTTGTTATTGGCAATAACAGACACCACTTTCTGTAAATTACAGGGTATACCATAGATAAACTAACAAGAATAACATATATCTGGATATTTTGGAAAAGTAACACATTTAAAATGTAAATAAAGCAAGATTTTTGTGCTGAATTATGCTCAACTAGCTAATACCCTGTTAAATCCAAAATGCACAAATTTTTTATACATTTTCATGTGTAAAGGTAAAGGTTTGAGGTTTTTCATGTGAATAAAAATTTTTAATAGAAAACTTAAAATAAAAACATGCACGACTAGTTGATACCCTGAGCTAAATACACAATATAGACTATAAATAAAGTTTAAAGTCCTTTTATGTGTATAAAAATTGAATATATAGAAATTATAAATATTAGTACTTGAGAAGATGTAGTTGTCTTTATTTCATTTTAATTTTCAATGCACTTTTAAATATATTCTGA
Source organism: Drosophila subquinaria (assembly GCA_037043405.1). Classification (NCBI taxonomy): domain Eukaryota; kingdom Metazoa; phylum Arthropoda; class Insecta; order Diptera; family Drosophilidae; genus Drosophila; species Drosophila subquinaria. The sequence continues at coordinate 5,899 of JBAMBL010001442.1, forward strand.
GTTTCATAATATTATTGAATATTACTAGAATTCGTTCTATGATTTAATAATGAATATTTGTTATTATTAAAATCATTTAGATAATTTTCTTATGGTCTTTGATAGATACCTGAATATTTCAGATAAATCTTTATCTGTATTACTGACCTATCCCATGGTTACTTCCTATCGGATCCTCATAAATTATCACGATATCAAGAAAATACTCTAATAGTTTAGTTTAAACTTTATCTCTATACTTTACAAACTACCCGCACTTACACTCCAATAACTGTTAAGGAAGATCCTTTAACATTCCCCTCAACTCATCTATTATCATTCCATTTTAAATAATTGCATCTTGACATTCGCACATTAGGCAAATGTGTGTATTAGTGCAACAAGCTGCTGCCCATGTCCATTGTTGTTGTTGTTGTTGCTGCTGTTGTTGTTGCAGCTAGACCAAAAATTAATTACATCCTCGTGCCAACATTTAACAGCAGCTGCATGCGTTTCCCCTCTTCGAACCAGCGCGTGTTGTAAGCACAACAGAGCGCTGTTATGTTAGAGCGCTGTTAAGGCAGCACTAACAGCGTATAAGACTGTAGTACACAGCAAGTAACGCTAGATGGAGCCACATAAATCGTCCAGCTGTCACTTCGTTTGTCTGTTATTCGGCAATGTTGCTGTTGTTGTTGTTGGCAGCAGCAGCATAAGCAGCAACTGCAACTGTTCCACGCATCGTTCGTGTGTGTTCGCCTCGTTTATCCAGTCGACAGCTTCGTGTGTTGCCCGAACCGAACGCACCTCGTGCGTTTGTTGTATGCGCCTTGCCTTGTCTACGCTCTATACTTGTATGATTCAGTTTGATTTAGTCTTTCACGACGCGTGCAACGTAACGGAACGTCACTAACGGACGCCCAAAGAAACGAACGCTCCGCTCTGTGCTGTGTGTATTATCAGTAGTCAGTCAGTCAGTCGGTCAGTATCAGACGCTGCTATCCAATTTACAGTTGGCTTCGGCTCAGCTTCGTGCTCCTCCGCAACATCGTGATGCTGTGCAGTGGGTGCTAAATGTACGTGTGTTTGTGTGTGTGTGTAACCGTTTGACGGTTTGATTTGAATTTCGAGAAATATTAATCAAAGATGCTGCCGATCGGAAAAGCGCAACAAAAGCGAAACGAGAAGCGCGTGTAAATCGAAGTCGAAATCGTAATCGAATTCGAAATAAGCAAATGAGCGGCACATTTGTTGATTAATGAACTGAGATTAAAACGAGACAAAATCGTTCTACAAATATTTTGTTTGCATTCGTGTAAATCGGTGTATCACTCTCGCCCCCTCTCGCTCGCACACCCGCGCGTGCTACAGTGCTTCTATGTGTGTGTGAGTGTGTGTGTGTGTGCATGTCCATATGATTGTGTGCCTAACAATTAATTAGCATTTAAATCGCTCATTTATCAGTTTCGGCCTAATCAAAAGCCAAACAGAAAAAACCGAAAAGCTGAAAACCGAAAACAGAACAACAAAAAATTCTACAACCTTTTTCTACCCACAACTCGGAAAACTCAAAATAAAAAAAAGAGTTTCAGGTAAGATTTTGTATACCTGCAAAAATTAGCATAAAATTCTTAAGCGAATTAAATCAAATGAAACTCGAATTAAATCCGCGAATATTCTAAAACATGTGGGTGTTAAACAACAACGACAACAACAACAACAGTGAATAAAGCAAATTCTCTAGAGATTTACATTCTTTACAAGAACCCAAAAAATATAATAAAAAAATAGAAAACGAGAAGCAGCCAAAATAAACAAATATTTGCATTAAAATAAACACAGTGTCCTCCTCTGTCGCTGCTTCTTCTTCTACCTCTGCCCCTGCCCCGCCTCCCGCCCCCTGCCTGTATCCCCAATGCGGCTGTTGTCCCTTTTGTTTCTCTATTTTTTTGCTGATATTTTCCTTTATTTTTTTTCGGTCATTTGTCTTTTTGGGTCAGCAAATGCGTCCAATTTTTCCGCGCGAGATTTTCAACAGTTGTATATTTGTTTTCCCCCCCCTGACATGGTTGTTGTTGTTGTTGTTGTTGTTGTGCGTGGGCTTTCCACAAGTTTTTCCTCGATTATTTACACATTTTGCTAAAGAAATTTCTGCCAAAGATTTTTAAACCCTTTTTCTCTCTGGTTACGGTTGATGTTTTATAATCTTTTATTCCACAATTCGAAAGAAAAGAAAAGAAAAACTCAGTCATAGAAAAAATAGAAAAATAACAATGGATTGCCCATTAAAAGTTTGATCTGATTTCATTAAACATTTGCTTGGAAATGTCTCCATTAAGTAAACGATCCTAAGCTAAGATTTCAATTAGATTAGCCTTTTAAAAAAGGTGTTGAATGTGTGATGAAACCCTGGAAAATTAACCCAAAGAAAAGTATTATCCATAGATAAAATGCTATAAACAACAGCTTATTTGAATACCCAGAACATTGAAAAGTTGTTGATAAAGAGGTATGCTAAGTATGTAAAAATTATGGTAATATAGATTAAATTTGTTTGATTTCATTAGAGTTTATTTAGATTGTTTAATCTGGAGCATTTTGAAGAATAAAGATTTTCAGCGACAAATGTTGCAAACGTCACTTTATAATTCAAATAATTTTTTAATTTAAAAAATTGTTTTTTAATCAATTTATTTGCTTAAAAATACTCAATATAACTTTTCTGTTATAGTTCATAAAATAGAACATATTTACTTGATTGCTTTAGAATACTCTTCGAGTATATTATAAAAAAAATATTATATGTATCTTTATAATGAAATATGGGTGTTGATTGACTGATTGACAGATTTATTGAGTGATTGGCAATCAATGAACAGCTCAAAAAATAAAAGTTAGAAAATTTCTTAATTGATCATTAGGGAATTTCTTTGTTCTTTATTCAATTGTTGTTAAACCTTTCAATCATCCGTGTCAAAAATTAAACAAATTCGATTTCAAAATTCATTTTGAAGAAAATTTTAAAATGGAAAAACTACTGCTTAAAAGATGTCTATAATGAGTTTAAATATATTCTTTACGTAAAATATTTTTGTATAATACAGTTTTCATTAAATTCTGATTTGATCTTCCACCTCACAAAATGATTCATCTCTTCATAATATGTTTGTTAAAGTTCTTCAGCTCTAATTGACTCCACTCAGTTCGATGTGTCTTGGAAATGAGCTTGACCTTCTCAAGACCCGCCCATGAGTTGTGCATTAGACAAATCCCCCGACTCATGTAAAGTATCTACGAATGTGGCACACACTTAAAATTGCTCCGCTTGTCACACTCATAAAAAGAACAACAATAAGTGGTGGAAGATGAAGAAGAGATCTCTTTCTCAGTCTGAGCCAAATTGATCCCAATTGTCAACGATTTAACGCATTTGTGTCGATCGCTCGCCTCGACCGGGCTATTAGCATCACAACAAATTAACCTGATGGCCGAAAGGGGCCAAAACGAGACAAGACACGTTGCAAGTTCTGCGGGTCGCCGTTGCCATAAATCTTTGGCAACGGCCAAATGAAAATAGCGCATTTACAAAATATTTTCATTAAAATTGAGAATGAAAAACAAAAAAATAGAATATAAATAAAGGCAGCAAATATAAATTGTAAGAGGGCTGAAATAACAGGGTCACACACACAGGCTGAAAAAAGGCAGCATAAACATTCATCAATCTGTCAGTGGGGCCTGTCAGCTGTTTTAAGCACCCACAAAGTGCTGTTAAAGCAACAACAACAGCAACATCAACAACAACCAGCGCATTTTCAATAAAAATTGAAGCACAGATGAGAAAACCAAAGAAACCGAAAAATCCCCGAAAACGAAAAATTGAAAATGTAAATGCTAAAAGGAAAATGTTTCAGCTCGGTAAATGCATTCCTGTCGCTGCTTGTCTGTCTTCTTCTAGGTTGCCAGCTCAGACCCATAAAAAGCAGATGAAAATGCTTTTTTTATTTTACTTTTGTACTTTTCTTTACTTACTTTTTTGGCTTGTCTCGCCACGCGCAAAACGTGCGCCAATCAATTGGCCCAAAGTCGAAAAAAACAAAATAACCAGACAGAATATCTTAAAAAAAAAAAATAAAGAAAAACCGTGTGAAACTTTTTCGAATCCCACGGCAAAGACAAATTAAAGTAAAGTAAAACAAAGGCAGGCGACGCGAGTTGTCTTTAAAATTAGAGACAAAGGCAATTTGTCTTTGGCAATTGTTCAATATATATTAACAGCGACGACGAGCCAAAGATACATGCATTCACGAAATGTATCTGGCAGATACATTTGATGAGCAGCATCTTCTTCATCTTCATCTTCTTCTTAACATTGTCTATTAAGCGCGCGTGTTGATTGATTTTTATTTGACTCGATATTTCGAAATTTCCATTGCGGTTTTCACAATTTTCCTGCCCTAATGTAAATGAATCCTAGACTTGTCCAAAAAAAAAGAAATACTGTGAATGTTGAGCGAAAGTCAGCTGCTAAATCAATCGACACTTGAGCTGCATTTTTCGGTTGTCTGTCTTTGGGGGTGAGTTGTGTTTATTAATTGCACCCCCACATTTATACACAACACACACACACGACTGAAGTGTGTCCCCTAATCCGAAACTGTAACCATAGAAGTAGGTACACTCAGAAAAAAATGCAATTGTAAAATTATGTCAGTCCGTACATGTTTTAATATTTTTTATCATTCTTGCGCCTTAGAATTCTCAACTGACTTTATTCGAAAAAAAAAGAAAAAAAAGAAAAAAAGAAAATTTCCGAGACTTGAATTTATGCAATTGTTTAGTGTGTTGTTGTGTGTAACCAACAAAATACACTATTATTATTAAATGATATTTTATTTGTTATTTAGTTATTTGTTATTTATTATTTATGTAATTAAACTATCATATTTCAAGATTGAAATGAATTTACATATGAGAATGTTTTTTACTAGAAACAAGTACATTTTGCGATAAGTTCAAGATTATTTTGCACTTAAATTAGTATGATCCGATATTAAACAGACTTAAATTTATCCCAAAACCTAATTAAAATATCCTAGAAAAATCTAGTTTTAATAGTTTCGGGTTTTCGAAAAGCAAACTTAAGTTATAATTTTTGGGTTCTTTGTACTTGATCATCCCCTGTTTGATGATTTGTTTTTCTGAGTGTAGTATAACTCATTGAGGCGTGTGAATAATTCTCGCTCTTTCTTGCACTCTCTCTCCCTCTATCTTGCACTCTCTCTCTCTCTCTCTCTCTCTCTCTCTCTCTCTATCTCTCTCTCTGCCTGACTTTCTTCATCACTTTGAACTTTTCTCAACACTCTAGCAAATAGATTTCAGTGTCACTGTGCACTTAGAAGCTGCTGTGTTTGTTGTTTCTTGTTATTGTTGTTGGTGTTGTTGCTTTGCCACACAAATTGATTGATTTTATTTGCACTCCCCCCACATACGATAACTTCCACTTTCAGCCCTCCCCCTCTCAAGACCCCTCCACAAATTGCTGTGCGTGTCTGTGGCTTTACGGTGGGGAAAACAGAAGACTGAGTGGAGGAGAAGCTGGAGGGGGGGGGGAGAGTGAAAAGTTGGCCCTGAGATGGACTAGTTGAACACTGACATTTTGCGGTTAACTCATTTACACAGTCGAAGCGACGTCATCATCGTCTTTACCCCTTTGCCAACTCAGTGCTTGTTATTGTTGTTGTTTGTTGCTGATGGACATGGCGGTTATGATGCAATGACACCAGCTGACAGCGACCTCTCAATATTCGATTGCTTTTGCACTCAGATAGTGAAATTATGTGGAGCTTACAGCCTGACGTGTGATGAGTTTCGTTTGAATCAAACTTCATAGTTCTACAATAGGGTGTCCCTTATTTGGTCAAAGTCAATATTTTTAAACGCATACGGGCTAGTTCTGTTCATTAGGTCCTAAAGCACTCAGAAATAAATTTTTACCTCAATCGGAGTATGATAACCCGTGCCGACTTGGATCGGAAAACTTAAAGATTATATGGGACAAAAAAAAAAATTTTTTTTTTTTTAATTTTTTATTTTTTTATTTTGTTTATTAGGTCCTAAAGAACTCAAAACCAAGTTTTCACCTTAATCGGAGTACGATAACCCATTCAAATTTGCATCGAAACATGAAAAAACAGTATTTTAACACTGATTATACATTTTTCGATGATTTTTCATGTTTCGATGCAAATTTGAATGGGTTATCGTACTCCGATTAAGGTGAAAACTTGGTTTTGAGTTCTTTAGGACCTAATAAACAAAATAAAAAAATAAAAAATTAAAAAAAAAATTTTTTTTTTTGTCCCATATAATCTTTAAGTTTTCCGATCCAAGTCGGCACGGGTTATCATACTCCGATTGAGGTAAAAATTTATTTCTGAGTGCTTTAGGACCTAATGAACAGAACTAGCCCGTATGCGTTTAAAAATATTGACTTTGACCAAATAAGGGACACCCTATTCTACAAGCTTTAATGTGCTTTCAAAGCTCTCGTTTATTATTAGATTAAAGTTGAACTAAGATAAATAAAAATTATATTTTCTCTTTATGGAGAATTAAATCCGAATTAATGATCTTTTACTTCTCTACAATCATAAATGAGCTTTTAAAGCCCTTGATTTCTGTTGATTAAAATTCTATTATTATGGCTTTAATTTGTAGCTTGCAGCAAAGAATCGTAATTGTTATCAGATTTTATTCCGCTAAAAGCTTTAATGTGCTTTCAAAGCTCTCAATTTCTGCTGCTACAAATTATGTTGTTTCTTTAAATTAACAACTTATTAATAAAACCAATTTTAATAAGCTGTTATCCACCTGATACATTTATTCTCATTGATAGCTTTAAAGAACTTTCAAAGCTTAAAATCCTTTGGCGCGCATATTTAAATCATTTGCAAGGTTATTAAAAAATCTCTTATTAGCATTTATAAGTTGCTCTCTTAAACTATGCTTGAACTTTTAGCCAGTGTCATTAGCTAAAATGTTTATTCTCCCTTGAGTTTTGCTTTCGCCCTCATTTATATTTTTTTTTAATATACTTTGAGGTCTAGTTACGGATACACTCTGCATTATGCACTGCTGCATTTGTCTGGTTAAATTGTTTCCACTTTTATTTAGCTTGCCTGCAATTTGTGGCGAACATGAAAATCATAATTGCATTATTGATGGCCCAGCATCGACTACGATGATATTCTCCTCAAAATAATAGAGCAGAAGTAAAAATAAAAACGTAAAAGGACGTCGACAACAATGGACTGTACTCCTGAGATGCCAGGGTTGTCATGCATAATTGATGCCCGTTTCTATGACTAAAACAGAGAATAGAGAAAAATGCTCAACCAAATTTATGGCATACATATTCCCAATTGTCTAGGCCCTTGTCGATTTCTGCTCTGGCTTTGGCTCTGGCAATTCATTAAAAATACTTACTCACATGCTGGAAATCATAAAATGAAAGACAAATATCGTGCAGGCAATTAAGTTGAACTTGTACTATGCACACACACACACACACACACACACACACACACACACACACACACACACACACACTTTCAAGCACTCCAACACATGGGCTGTAAAAATATGTGGCATTGAAAAATGTTTGCATACAAAAGAATTTTTGATTTGCTCTATGAGTTTTAGTCGAGAGTAGTTTGCTAAATTCTTATTTCTTTTGTATATTTCCCTAGTTTTAACATTAAATATTAACATGGTTTTAATTAAACAACAGTTCAGTAGTGTTATTAAAAGTGTCCATATTTTATTTTAGACCATTTCCCTTTTCTTTCACACTCCAGTCAAGTGGCACTCAAGGGCAACCTTTAGGTAAGATCCATAAATGGAATTTACGCGTTCTTCAATGAAGTGCCTGAAATTTCAAGAACTCAATTCTCTAGAAAATGTTTGAGTAGACCGAAAGTGGCGAGATTTTAGAGGGGGAACTTTAGTTTATACAATTGCCTAAAACATTTTTAGGATCAACAAATATTAGATATTAATAAGATAAATAAATCAATTTGATATACACTACTGGCCAAATTAAAAAGTACACTCTTTCTTTTACTATAACAGCTATTGTCAGTCAAGTCTTCAAATTTAAAAAATATATTTGGAAAGGTCATCTAAATTCCGTTTGAATGATGCATAACTTTCCTTAACCCATTAAGTACCCATTGAAATATTTAAATTTTAAAAAAGTCAACTTTCAAAACTTTTTTCTCGATTTTAAAAAAAAAATGTTGGGATGCAAAAACATTCTTCAAACAATATTAGGAGGGACTGCAAAAAAAATTTTCAAAAATCTTTTCGCTTATATTTTTTATAATTTTTTGAAAATTGTTTAGAAGGCACTTATTCGTCATTTTCATACAATAAGTGCCTTTTAAGCAATTTTTTTTTTTTTTAATATTAATTGTAATATTTTTATTTGTAATATTTGATAATATTTATAATAACTTATTATTATATTGTAAATTTACCTAGAATTTATATCTTACAGAATCAAAAGTAAATTGATTCAAATGTCAATCGATCCAGCTGTCATTTGCATAAAACATATAAATTTTCATACACCAGAAAGTGTTAAATAATTTCCATACGTATGTATAAATATAATCAACTAATCTGCGAATCTATAATAAAAAATATGCTCGTAAACAATTCGATTTATGCATAAACAGAATTAAAATGCATGTTGCTGAATTATCATGCATAGCACATGAGAATTAAACACGCTACAGCAAACAAAAGCAAAAATAGGAGAGAAAGAATAATAATAAAAAAAAGCAGGCCAATAAACAAATGTAAAATGTAACGGGCACAAAATGATGAAAAACCGATGGAAAAACTAAACATAAAAACATTTCCCCATTGATTGACAGTCAAATTAGCGGCAATCAAACGGAGGTCTCGCTGCTCGTATGCCAGATAATTTATAAAATTATTTTATGATGGCAATAGCGCCCAACTGAAAAGCCATATCAATCAAATAAATTATGGAAAGACTGAAATTGAGAGAGGGGTATGTAGGGAGGGGGAAATATATAGTAGAATCAATCGAATAGATACAAATGCAAATCAATATGGGCAAAATGTGTGCAGCAAACAATCAGTCAGTCAGTCAGTTTGTCAGTTTGTCAGTTCGAAAAGCGGCATAGAGAGTCAGCCTCAAGTGGCTCTAATGTGCATAAACAAGTCAAGAGTGGAAAGCGAAAGGAGTGGGGGAGGGAGGAACTGCTGCCAATGTCTCGCTTGATTTGTTGACGTTTTGTAGCCTTTTGAATGGGCGCCACCGCCAACTGCAACCTAATTTTGAATCCAGCAAGTGGCGCTATATCAACTATGGCAATCATATGCTGTTAGTACTCAAATACACACACACACACACACACACACACACACACACACACAGCAGCTAAGGCAACTCTGCATGTTTACATAGGCATCATCACTCATACGTCACGTTGCCCGACTACATATCAATTTGGCACGTTGTATGTGTGTGTGTGTGAGTGTGTGTGTGTGTAGGGTGTGTGTTAGATGATTTGCAATAAAATACAATACCAAAGCTGGCAACACTTCGAAAAACTCAATTGCATTGACGTTTGCATAAATATTCAGCATTTACAGTACTTACAGCATTTTCCCAATTTCCCCCTACCCCCCACACACACACAGTTTATAAATTTATAATTCAAAAACTCGCACAGTGGCTGCTGTTGATTTTTTATGGCACTCACTGTTGCTGTTGTTATTCTTGCTGTGCATTTAGCACAAAATAAACAAATTAGAGATATAAACTCGCAATACACTCCAATGAGTTTTTCCAAGAGTTTTGTTTATAAATCTTTGCTTCGCCTCTTGTTAGTTTATTAGCTGAGATTTTTATGCGCTCCTTCTTTTTATGGCCTGGCCATTTGGCCATTTACCATTTGTGAGGCCCTTGTTTATGTATGAGTAGTTTTGAAATCGATTTGGCAACGCAGAAAGTGAGCGGAGACCCTTTTTTTCTCCAATCAACTGCAACTGCTGTAAGTTTTCTTTTTCCTAATTAAAAGAAAATACGTTGCGCTTCGATTTGTTGTTCGCTTGATTTATTAATTGGTTTTAATTATCGGCTATACTTCATTTCATTTCATTCATATTTTAGCTTAAGAAACAGGGAATTTAAGAGTTTCCGTTTCGTTTTTAAATTGCATCCTTTTACATTTGTGTCCACTCCGCATACATCTATTTCCCAGTGCAACTCGAAAGTCAGGAATTGGTCCATTAGTTTCACATTTTATATTATTTCTGACTGCATCTTTATCTATATTTTTATGACACTTTTTGCAATCATTCAGACCATCGATATTTATGATTGCATCACAGCACTTAATAAACTCTAAGTTAATGATTTTCTTTTTGCAGCAAGCTATTTCTTTAACACTCTGGAGTTTATCGCAGCTTTGCAAATTACACGTCATTCTCTGTATGACTAATAAAGCTAGGCACAAACGGAGAAATGTTCCCATCTCGCTGTTTAAAATCAAACTAAACTAGAGACTCTGAGTGACAGTATATAATAATATATATATAATATAATTATAGCATAGCAGCTTCAATTTTATACGCTTCCGTCTATGTTTTTTATTTATTTATTTACAAAATTAGAGAGAATATATAATACTCTATGTTTTTTACTTTAGTAAATTATAAAAATTTTTATGCTTGACTCTCTTAATAAATAAAGCTTTATTATAAACTTTTTTATTGCATACAAAACTTATTTTTACAAATACAACTTGAAGTTTAACTTTAAACGTTAAAATTAGATTAATTATTTATTTTTCTTTTATTTTATCATATAAGATTAATTTTTTTATATTTAAAAAATTAACATTTTTTTCCATTCACATATTTTGTTTGTTTTATTCACGAATCCTACTGAATCTAAGTAAAATTAAAGAATAGACGCTTACATTTATGCGTTACTGGATCTATCCTACTACAACAAGCTCCCAGCGTGCTACATTTAACAAGACAATCAGTTTTCACTTGTTCGATTAACAAGTCCTTTGAGAAGGATTCCCAACACCATTCACAACTGCTTGAGGTGTCCAACAATTTGAGAAACTTGCAGCAACTTGTGAAGCGTTGATCTCGCTGAGAAAACTCCTCTCTTATTTGATCACTCATGCAAGACAACAGTTCGATGGTTATTTCCTCATCTGTATCTATGAATCCAGAGATCTCCGAGCTGCAGATCTGTGCAGTCCACAGCAGCAAAGTTAGACCGAGTAGTGTTTTCATCTCGACAGTCGCAATTAAACTGCCTACAGAACTCAGAGAACTTGTAAATTATGAGGGCGAGAGAACACAAAGGGTTTATTTATGAAATATATTTTATATATGTACATATATCAATGCAGGTCATGACTTCAACTATTGCTGAGATATGCTTTCTAAAGTAAGAAACCGAGAGGTTAATTTTAGCACATAATAATAAATGAGTAATTTACTTTATTTTAAATTACTTTTACTTTAGCTGAGCTATGTTCTTGGGCGCATATTAAATTTCAGCACTGTGAGTAAGAAAATAAGAAAAACCAAATTCAATTACTGCCACAATTGGTAATCGGAGAAAGCATCTGAAACTGTACAAGCTCTCAAAAAAAATACATTTAATTTTTTTTTATTTTTACTTTTACTTTTGCTATTGTCTTGGGGCCAAAAAAAATTGAAACATTTTCGAAAACAATCACTCAATGCTACATGTAATTGATAACTTTACAGTTTCCATAGTGCCATTGAAAAGTATACTTCAGCCGAAAAGTCACACACATTTGTGACCTAAAAGCCAATGAAGCGAAATGTAAAAGTATCTTGACATTGTTATGCTAGCACAATTTTATTAACACGGTCAAAAAGCGCCCCCTAGGCTGGTCACTTGTAGGGCTTGACTTTGGTCTTTAGACCATAGATTGGGGGTTTGTTTGTGACTTGACTGGACTTGAATTACACTCGAGTCTTGTTAGGCTTTTTATGCGAGTTGATGAGCGCAAATGTTGAAATGCTGTGTTACATTCTAATTACAGTTTTGGCCATTAAAATAGCTGGCACCTTGGGTGCCTATCTGTTCATTCGATTACATTTTGCCGCCACTTAACGGCCAAATTATGCAAATTAGCCAAGACACGCGAATAGCGCGAGTTTTCCCCTCACATCTCCATCCATTTGTTATCTCTAATTCCCGCTGACTGCATGGCATTTGCTTTGAAATTAGTTTGAAAATAAGACGTGTGTGTGCACCTGTCTGTCCAAAAAAAAAAAGGAAAAAAACCGGAAAAAAACAAAATAAAAGACATAAAGAACTAAGGAAATACACACCCTAAAGTAAAGGCAGGGAAGTGGAGGTGGAAGTGTTGCCATGGCATTTACCAGGGGTTGCTTACAACTACTACAACTACCTTTATCCGTAAATGTATCTGTATCTATGTATCTGTCAGCTACACAACGAGCAATCAGACAGACCGATAGACAGACAGATACACATGTATTGCAAGTCATTGGGGTATTTAGGGGCTAGTCAGATCTATAGTATTCACAACATTCAAAATGGGGCTTTGGGCCGAGCAAATATTGCATGCGATTCGATTTTGACAATCATTATTTTTCGGTACAATATTTGTCAGTCCATGTGGCCGCTTTCAAAGCATTTGTCAATCAAAAATACAGCCAAACATGGCACACATGTTAAAGCATTACAAATCATATCAATAGGGAGATGGGAAACGATGAAATGGGTTTTATTTCAATGCCAAAGCATTTATTAGAAATTTAATGAGATTTAAAATAGCAAATTTCAAGTTTGCATCAATCTAATAAGTATCCAAAGAACATTATCTGTAGAAAATTATATAAAAACAAGTGGGAAAGGCTATAGTCGAGCTCCCGACTATAGGATACCCGTTACTTACTTAAATAAATTTAAAATTTTTTTTGCATGCTTTAAGGCACCTATATTGCTTAAAAGCTTTAATCAACCTTTCTATTTGTCCGATCTTGTTATGACTTAATAAGATGATAGGTAATAATAGTAGCTAACGGTAATGAGTTAAAAAATCCTAATATCTTGAAAACTATGCGTGTGGTGGCTTTTCGCGATTTACGGGGGCGGAAAGGGGCGAGGCAAAATTTTGAAACAAACTTGATCTGCGTGGGGTTTATAGAAAGTCTGTGTGCCAAATTTGGTTGCTCAAGCTCTTATAGTCTCTGAGATCTAGGCGCTCACACAGACGGACAGACGGACGGATGGACAGACGGACATGGCTATATCGACTCGGCTGTTGATGCTGATCAAGAATATATATACTTTATAGGGCCGGAGATGCTTCCTTCTCCCTGTTACATACATTGCAACGAATACAATATCCCCTTTTACTTATTTTTATAAGTAACGGGTATAATGAGCATAGAAAAACCCAAGCTAGTATTATTAAAATAAATACAAATACAATATTACATTACATCAGCGGTGGGCACGCAGTGGCTCCGGGAGCAGCGACTGCTTAGCTTATCAGATAAAAGTGGTTATATATTTCGTTTCCATGCCCAAACTACTCAATTAGAATGTAAGAGCGAAATGTTGATGCCTTAAGTAAATTTATCTAAGACTAGCATAGTAATCTAATTTTAAGCTAATAATCATATTATAATCTATAGATAATTATTTCAGGCTCAATTTCAGATACTCGTAATTATATCAATTGCCTGTTTATTTAAATTGTCGAATTTGTTGCTCATCTTCCGTTTCGTAAACCAAACGTCTATTCAAGCCAAACAATTGGCCATCAATTAGAGGTAGTAGCATAGCCAGTGTAGCATAAGGCCAATGTATCTAATTTAGACAAACAGCCCAATGGGGCCCAGCTAACCAGTTAACGAAACCTCCCGCGCCCCACAGTTCAAATGGAACGGAAATAATTCATGGCTTCTATGGAAACCAAATGCAAAGGCACAAAGTGTAAGCCAAAACCAAAAGGCAGAACCGTAATCGAATTGGTAGTGGAGGTGGTAGAAGAAGAGTCCGAGGCAAAGCAAAGGCAAGAAGATAAATGACCAACAATTAGTCACACCTACGATGACAATCATCGAATGATTTTCAAATGAAATGAAAAGCCTCTGGATCTGGAAAATGTTGCAGGCAGATGGATTGGGGAGATGGGGCAGATGATGGGCTGATTTCGTATCGGATTCCGATTTGGATTTCAATTCAGATTGTGATTCACATTTCTGGACAATGGGCAAACTAATGAAAATTCTTTTTTGTTTTCAAATTGAGGGCGTGGCGTTTGCTAAACAAAGAAGGAGGACGCCTAATTGCACACGGATGTGTGGGTGTGTAAGTGTGTGTGAGTGTGTGTGAGTGTGTGTGGTGTTGATGGCAATGGGCACATTGACACATGTGCCACATGTTGCAAGCGTAGTACGAGTTTTGTTTGTATTCCGTTTTGATTAGCGGCATGCCATGTCAAACAACAATTTGTAGAAGCGACTGACATTTGAATGATGACATCGAGATCGACAACGACAACAACAACAACGACATCGACACAGGTGGCGCTTCCGCTTGACACTTGTTTTCGGCAACGCAGAGACAGAGACCGAAACAGAAACAGAGACGGACTTAGATACGGAATAATAAGCGGGGGAGGGAAAAGGGGAAGGGGAGTTGTCATATCCGTAATGTCTCTATTATGGCGTGCTAAACAAGCGACAAATTGCACATGTGTCTGTCGCATCGACATCGACGTCGACGGGGCGTCTTCTTCTGCAGGCGCGACAGGCCGACAAAAACAATTATTGCGATGATGATAATGACAATATGCATATCAACCAGTGTTGCCAACATATCGCCATTGAAACAGAGCAAGCCAACCAGAAAATATGGACAGAATACAGAACAAATAGTATTTACAAAAGGCGATTCATAATACAGTCGAATTTCCCTAGCTCAAAACACCATTATCCAAATAATAAGTACGACTTATGGAGACTTCGACTTGTGGAATTTTTTTTTAGTCTTTTATAAGAAACTAAAAATTCAATCATTCATAAATACATTTCAAATTGCAAGTTTTTCTTGTTATTTTCAACAAAAACAGACTCCAGTTTGTTCAAGAGATATCATATTTTTCAACCACTTCAATTTTTTTGGTCCACTTTCAAATTCCTTGAATATTTGTTTAAGCAATAATCAATTTAATACATTTAATTTTTAATTTTAATTAAACGCTATTGCCACTTAATTGCCACTTAGTTTGAGCTATGAAATTTCGACTGAATTTCAAATTGAATATTTATTTGAACATCAATCGTTTTGATTAATTCGATTTTTATGAAAATCGACAATTTATTCGAGTTTGATTATCACAGTTTATTGCAGAACTGAGTTCAGCTAATTAAAATACATTTAAAATTTCTAAAATTTAAAAAAGACAAGAGGGTTAATAATTGATATGTGAGCCAAAAAATTAAGCAAATTTACAGGCCAAACCATGATCAAAACGATATTCCGTACAGGATAGTTTTCCCAAGCACTTAGTATAAAAAATGACAGATTAAATGCCCAAAAAAAGGCTAAATCGCCAACACTGTTATTAGCTCACATTTATTTAATTTTCTCCTCATCCTCTGACTCACTCTAATTCTCTCTCTCTTCTCTAATCTTTGCAGATTGAGCGTTACTTTTGTATGAATCAAACGAACACAAGTTAAACTGCAATAAACAAAATGTTTGCCTGCTTCCAATTATTCGCCGTTCTTCTCGTCATTGGCACATTGAAAGGTAAGTGAGTTTATTCCAAAAAATAAAAACAACATGCATTTATCAATTTGTGTAGGTGTGTATAAGTGTATTAGTGCTTGTATGTGTGTCTGCTGTCGTCTGTCTGCTGTCGGCTGGTGCTCAATTATGTATTTCGCTTCGGTCAGCTTCATTTGTCGCCAGCAAACGGCGTCATTCAATATGAAATTTCACACTTTGGTTGACATTTCAAATGGGCGAATGGCCAAAATGGCAAGGGGCACACAAAGGGGATAACAGAGGGAGGGGGGGGGGTCATTTCAGGGTGGCAATGCGGATAACTAAATACAACATGACCCCAGTCGCTCAGCGCGGCGCCGTTGACGCCGCATGCCTCATAAATTAATTTACACTTGAAACTCTGCGGCGCTGTGCAACCAGAAACATCAACAGCAACAAAAACAACAGCAACAACAATAGCAAAAACAACAACAGCAACAGCATGAACACCATGCAACCACAACAATAATGCTTAAAAGCTTAAAATCAAATGCAACTGAATCTGCCGCCACCCATGGCGAATGGCATTGCAAAAGTCTGCGGTGTTTTGGGCCAAGTGCAGTTCGTTACGGCCACATTAAAGATTGAACTCTGCAGCAATTTTCATTGTTGTTGCTCCTGTTGTTTTTGTTGCAGTGTTTCATGACATTCTGTTTTCAGGGGGAAACAGCTCGAGAGCACCGTGGAATAAAAGTGAAAGCATAATGGCCAAAGGGGACTTGCATTTTCAAACTTAATCAACAGTTTTTAATTAAACCAATTAAGTTAATTAAAGCAACTGTCGATATAAAATTTAATGAAACTAAATGAATATATATAAATAATTAAAACAATTATTGTAATGTATTTTTCGTAAAAATTTACTTTAGAATTTAAGCTAAATTTATTTAAGTTGATTTTAAAGATTTAAAACTTCAAAATTAAGATTAAATTAATAATAGCTTGACCTATATTTTCTTAATCAATACTTAGACAATACTTTGGATAACACAATTTATTACTACATAAACTCAATATACATTTCATAATACATATTTTTCTTAGCCAAATAAATTATTTTGAAATTTTGCTTTTAAAAAGTCCACATAAGTATTTATTGTATAATTAAAATATTTCCATGTAAAAAGTAAATATCTAGGAAATTTTCAAAAATTAACATATTTAGAGAATAAAATATGTTATACATTTTTGGAAATTTCCTAGATATTTACTTTTTACACTAGTTTTTTTTAAATATTTGTTCTTAATACGTAAAAAATTTAATTGAATTCAAATATTAAATCTTTTCAATAATTTTATAATAATACAACTTTGATTAAGTTAATTTCCTTTAAACTTATTTATATCGCTCAAAATCTTCCACTATAGATGCTGAGTTGGGAAAATATCAAAATCTGGTTAGCTATTTTTTCGTTGAAAATCTCTCCCTAAGTTTGGAAAGTAGATGTGGGAAAACCGCTGGCAGAGTTTGAACCGCTGAGCTGCAAGTTGGGCGCGAGTTTTGGCGCAGTGGCGACTGCGGCACGATAACAAACAAGCACACATTTGAGGGAGTTGCCCCAAAACAGCTGGTGGTAACATCATCATCATAACCATCATCATCAGCATTATGACTGTCATTATCATCTCAATTATGATCATCGACAATGATTATGATGATAGTGGCAGCGACCACGCGTCTGTTTAATTGAAATTGACGCTTACTGCGTTTGGTTTCTTCACACTGAGAAATTGTTTATGAACAAGACAACGACGAGGAAGAACCATGCAACAAACAAACAAAGAAAACAAATACACACACACACACGCACACACATAAATACAAATTGCTGTGGTGCCGCAAAATAACGGCACTTTGTCGCCTGTCGTAATAATTCTGCTGCAATTGAAATAAATTAAATTGCATGTGGAGCCCATTTCCCATTTTGATGGCGCCTCCGTTTCGCCGTTAGCCAACAACAGTTTTTCGTTATTTGTGTGCGCGCTTTTGTCAACCGGAATTGTGTGCACTATTCAGAAGCCAACGCTCCCCCCTATAAACCCCAACCCCAACCCCCATCTGAATCACAACCCCTTTCCCTACACTCAAAAAATAAAAATCAAGATTTCTGTACTTAAATAGGGGACATTCAAGTACAAACGATCTTAAAAGCTGACTGAGCTCTGAAATTTCAAAACAAAGGAAGAAAATCTGGCAAATCTAGGATACTTTAAGTACCTTTTTGGAATTAATTTAAGTCTGTAAATATATTTGGAAAGGTCGTTTAAATTTCGTTTGAATGATGCAAAAAGTTCCAATTGAAAAATTCGAGTTTTTGTGAACGTCGACTTTTTTAAGTTTAATCTTCGATTTATTCAAAAAAAAATTTTTTAACAAAAAAATTCTATGAGTAAAAAAAAAGCAAAAATATTTTTTTAAATTTAAAGTTAAATAAAGTGTGTACGCATAGTTTTTCTGGCGAGTGTAAGTTTAAGTTAAAGCTGCTGGCTTAATGTAATCTTTATGCGGCTAAAATTAGTTGGGAATTCTAAGGCGCAAACGTGATAAATAAAAATTTTAACAGATTGTTTCAAGCTTAATTCAAAAATAATAATGCCCAACAGTCTTTAAATTGGACATGCTTAATTTGGGATGGCATATTTTTCTGAGTGTTCCCTATCGCATCTGCCTCTTTCTCTTCCTCCCGTTCCACACATTTTGCCATGCAGATGGATAACCGCAAACTGCGCTGCACTTCAGCATACGCCAAACATCAGCCAGTCATCATCCTGATGTGATGTGTACATGTCACTGCGGCATTTGTTTAATTAACAAAAACCCTCGCCTGCCCCATCACCAGTGTGTGGATGGTGTGGATTGTATGGATACTAAGTGGTGGCAAGTGGCAACGCTGACGTTGCAGCTTCTGCTGCCGCTGCTGCTGCTGCTGCTTCTTCTTGTCGTGTCAGTCATCGTTTGTCTTTGTAATTTGTGCGTTGATGAGTTATACTTTTGTTTGGATGCCCCGACTGATTAATGGCCTGTGGATCATGTGCTGTACATGCGGGTGCGTTAGTTACAAGCCAACACACAAATTATGTGGCATACTTGACTCTCTCTCTCTTTAAAAATCGGAGGAAATCTATTGAATTTTTGTTGCGAAACGCTTGTGGATTGCAATTTAATGTTAAAAGCAAAGAAATTCAATGAAGTATTATAGAAAATTGCATGCGGACTGTGTGTGAATGTCATCGAGTTGGAAATTTATTTGGCAAGCTCTTGAAAAAAATTAAAAATCTTTTATATGTCTTATTAGAAGGCATGTGAATTATATATGGATTTTGTCTGTGGATGTAATGATGAAATCTTCAACAATCTAGTAAAATATATTATTAGAACGCATGTGGATATTAAGTATAAGATATTATACGAAGGTATTTCAAAAATAGACGAAATCTAAGATACTGAAGTAAAATGTCAATTTTAAATCATTTGTATTATAGGACATACTTTTTAATACGTTTTTTACTAAAAAAAACATGGTGGAACCCATGTGGATTCTGTGTGGACTCCATGTGGAACCCAAGTTAAAATTAAGCTATTTTTATTTCAAAAAATTTTATTTCTAAATTTGTTTTTCTGTCCGCCGCAAAAGTGGAAGCCAATGCTCAGCTTGTGGCACTTGTGACTTCAATATGCAAAAATTGCTGGTGGCGCAAACTGTCGTAGAGAATTTATATATATTCAAAATATGTAAAATATGATTTGCCGCCTCCAATTTTCCAGCACCGACGGCAGAAGCAACAAATCAACAGAGCGTGAAGAGCCACAAAAGTCCACCGCAAAACTTTCTCAATAAAATGCTCAACAATTTGATTCAAATCCAACAGCAACAACGACAACGACGACAACAACAAAAACAACAAGAAAAATAAATAAATAAATATAACAAGGAAAAGAAGTGAAACATTTGAACTGTGAAAAACTGTTGCTGACATTCGAGTAGAATAAGCAAAACGAGGAAAGCCAAACAACATTAATCATTTAATTTGATAAGCAATAAACGAAGTTCTGATAATCTTTTTACGTGCAGGGAAAGTCAAATTTTTAGAGAAGTGGGAGGAACCGCAAAAGAAAACTAAGCAGAAGAGGAGGAGATGGAAAAGGAGGAAGTAGGGTGTCTCAGGACTCTTTCATCCATTGCTTTGGCTTTGACTTTGGCGTGCCGATGACGCATTGCATGCAATTTCAATTGATTATGCTTCGCTTGAAAGGGTTTTCACTCAGCAAGAGAAAGGGGAAAGTGTGCAAAAAAAAAGGAAAAGAGAGATGAAAGACAGCTGGAAGGAAAGAAAGAAAAACTACTTTGGCTTTCACTTGCAGCCAAGGGCGCGAGCAGCCCTTGGTCCATGAGGGTTGGCCAAACTTGTCGCATGAAAATGCAATTCAATTGATTTATGTGCTCAATGCAATTACCCGAATAGCAGCAAGGGAACTCCACAAAAGGGGTGGTAAAGGGGGCTGCGTGCTGGCTGCCAATAAAAATCAAGCAGGGTTGCATTTGACAGCCGCATAAATTGCTCCGCGCCCCACAGACACCTTGTCAGTAGGTGTGAAAATGGCTGCCAAGCCAGAAATGCGAAGACGTCGACGTCGAAGCTGGGAAAATGGGAAAATGGAGACAGCACAAAAGAGGGAAAAGAAGTAAGGAGAAAGAAGGGAGAAGGGAGTGTAAGCCAACAAAAGTCAAAGGAGGCGTCACATTTTAGGGGCGTCACTGCGGCCAATTAAATTTATTGCCCCGCTCTGGGTGCCTGCAAAATTGTTTTTAATTGTCCCGGCAATTAAAAACACGCCCAGCAGCAGCAGCTCTGTCTTTTGAGTCGGCCGTGTGCCGAGATAAACAACAACAACAAAAGCAACAACAACAACAACAACCCACAAAATTAAAGTGTGCAAAGTTTTCGGTTTACAAATTTATTGACCAAAGGGAGGCCAACTCGTTGGAAAAATTATATAGATATTAGAGCTGAATAGAAATTTATATAGTGAAAGGTACACTTGGAGACCACTTGATATAGAAGTAAATGGGGCAATAAAAGCTGGAGGTAAGCATATAATTTATGGGGCTTAAAAATCAACCAAGTGTTGAGGACTTCATATTAATGCCCTGTAATTATCTTCAACTCCAAAACATAATTTTCAAAAAAATTTTATTCACTTTATTTAAATATTCTGTAACCAAAAAATAAAGTTGCGTAGTTTTTGTTATTTTTATGAAATAAGTCGATTTATTGAATTTGCCGTTTTGCATACATTTTCAACAGCATTATAAATATATTCCGTATATTCAGGGTACATATTTAAATATATAAATTTTATATAGCTTTTTTTGTAAGGTTTAAGTTTTTTCAAAATCAGTTCACATCTCAATTTATTTTTCTTTTTTAACTTCCACTGTAATTTTTCATTAGTCAAATCAGCTTAAAATATTGGAGACGAATGTAGTGTATGGAAAAAACTCCAGTTCTAACCTCTTTTTTGCATTAAACGAATGTACATAAAAGTATAAAAAAACAACAAACATATTTAAATATTTAAATAGCACTCAGCTATCGAAAGAAAATATAACAGCATAAAATATTATAAACACTACCCTGTTTATTTACAGGTGCATATTCAATTACTGTTATATTTATAGAACTCTATATGCATATAAATTTAAATCTTTTAGCCTTCATTTAACTAGATATTCATAAACTGGCAAACCGATTTGAGAAGCACCTGTTTCCGCTTTTCAGCTTCCAGCTTAAACCAATAAAAGTCTTTCAACTTTTTTGTTGTTGTTTGTTCTGTCAAGCTGCTCAGCAGCAGCAACAACAACAACAATAATACAAATAAAAAGAAGTTCATCTATGGCATGCAAAAAAACAACTTTTTATAGACTGTCGACCAATGTTGGCTCAAGAGGAGGGGAGAAAAAGAGAATCCTCTGTTTAAGCCACTTGCAGGCGGCCAGCTTCGACTTATTTATTTCCAGCTCCCACTCTTCCCTATCGCTTTATCTTTTTATCTTGCTTTTTTATGCGCTGTTTTTGCATTAAGATGAGAAATCCACAAAATCGACATAATGCAATTTTAGCTATGGAATTTTTTCATCATTTCCTTTTGCTTTGAATCCTTACGCCGTTTTTTTCGTTCTCCGTTCTTCTTGGCCAGCTTGCCGGATGTCGGGACTTCATCTTGGCTCTTAGCTGACAAACGGCTGCTGTTCATTTTGTACACCAAATACGGAGTCATTTTATTGCACTTTTTGTATAAATATTTTCGCTTGATGCGTTTTTGCCGGTTTGAAATTGGAGGTAAGCAAATCCAAAGGCATAAATCAAAACTATGTGCCACAAATTGTTGGCATTACCTCAGTATTTGTTGCTGTTGTTGTTGTTGTTGTATGGCATGGTGGCATGTGAGTGAAAAATCAACAGTGTGAAAACGCAACGTGTTGCTTTTCCGACTTTGCTCATAACTTTTCGCTTTTCACTTTTCCCCGCCAACCTAAAACAAGCAAACAAATCGCCAAATCGCGTTTTTTGCATTTATTTTGATTTAAATTCCATTCGCAGTTTGGGTTTATTTATTTGGCACGTCTCTGATTATTATTTCATTTGCCAGACGCTTGATAAATGCATTCGAACGAGTTGGCAGCCCGGATATTTTAGTTGATACGCGTTTCGCTTTCTGCATTCGCCTGGCAATTGATTAACATTTAAATTGCTTGCAATGTGGCATAAAAATGAAGCCATAGCTGCCACAAAAAAAACAAAATAGAAATGGAAACCAACAACTCACATGTGGCCAACAATTTGGCCTGCTGCTGACTAAACAGATGCCGCCAGCGTTGTAATGTTGTTGCTGTTCCTGTTGTTGCCGTGTCACAGTTGCAACAGCAACAGCAGCAATGAATTGCAAATAACGCATTGACCGCACTGCACCTTTGGTGCCACCTTTTGTGGACAACTAAGGCGAAGCCTAACCCCTACACACACACACACACACACACACTCACACACTCTCACACACACACACACTTTTAAAATACAATCCATGCGCGATATCTGTCGGTTTTATATGCATGTTGCTGCCGGCAAGCAACATAAATGCCAGCAGCAACAGCAACAGCGGCAGCGGCAACATGCAATGCGTTTGCCGCCAAAAACAGAAAACCCAACAAAAGCAACAACAACAACGAAATAAAACACAAAAACTTCACAACACGAGCGTAAAATTTTTCATGAATTTGTAATTTATGTGCTAAAATGTTATCGTTGTTATCGTTCCTTTTGTGTGCAACCAGCAACAACAACGACAGCAACAACAGCAAGAACAATAAGAGCAATTGTTGTTGCTGCCGTTGTAAAACTGCTGAGCACTTTTGGTTGCCATTAAAAGGAAAGTTACGGGAACCGAGCGAAGCAAAAGGTTGCAATTGCATAGCGAGAGTATACCATTTGATATTGTTGTTGTTGTTGTTGTATTTATTGTTGTTGTTGCTGTTGTTATTGCTGGAGTGCTTGAAGGCTCAATGGAGGGGAATTCAAATGAATAATAGTTTTATGAGAACTTTATTTCATTGAAATGAAAACAAACAACTCGAACACATAAATTACAAGTTAGACTAGAAAAAAAACTAGTATTCGATTTATTTTTATGTTCATGCATATAAATGCAATTTCTTGCTTAAAACAATAAAATGTACAAGCAAGCGATTAGTTCCAGTTATATGAGCTACATACGAACATCTAAAATTTTTAATTATTTTTATACGTCATGAATTAGAAAAGGTATTAAAAATAAGCTTTGAAAATGTTTTTGTTGAAGGCTTACTTATAGATATTTTGATGAGCAAAATGTTTTATTAAATAAAATTGGTTCAAACTAATACGGAATTTATTCTAAGCTAAATGCACTTATAATAACTACGGAATTTATTAAGATATTAAGAAAATATTAAATACATTATATATAAAAAGGCGATTAGAAATTTCAGTTGGGTGTTTTTAAAGAAATTTTAAAGCCAACTAATGTACTTCTCAAGATTACAATTGATATCTGGTATAATAATGAGCAGGGACGTTACACTTATAATTTTTTTTTCAAAAAATTATAAAATAAGAGGTTTTTGCTGATTTAAAAAAAAAAAATTATTTTGTATTATTGAAAAATAATAATTATTTTTGATTTTCATCATATAAATTAATTTTAATAATTAAAAATAATTTTTTTATAAAAAATGCAAATAAAAGTTTATCCTGTTTTCGAATTTGGTGTTAAAAAATAACATATGACGGTTTTTGCCACTATTCTAGGACACTTTTTTGCGCTACAATTTTTTTTAAACTCATAACTATTATTTGCAATCCCTGATAATGAGTATAGATATATTCGGCCAAATTATTTATAATTATCCAGAAAATTCATGCTTCTGTTTCCAGTCCGAACATAAATTTAATAAAGTCTGTGGACAATATATGTATTTATTGCAGGGATTAAAACCCTTACCGAAACCGTAACCTTTAACCGGTAAAAACCGAATGAAATTTGAAACCGTAACCGAAAAAAAAAATTTTCATCTGACCGAAACCTTTAAACCGAAACTCTGTAAACCGAAATAACCGTTTAGTAACCGTTTCATTTATAAGGGTTAATTTCGGTTTTTCATACATCTTAAAATACATTTTTGAATTAAAATTTTTATAATAAAAATTGAAAAAAAGTTTTATTTTTAATTGATATTTTAAAAATTGATTTTTATTTATTTTGATTTTAGTTTTGTATTTTATTTTTGATTTTATTTTTTTTATTTTTAATTTTGATTTATATGTAAAATATATTTTTACAAAGAATTTTTTTTTTTTTGTGAACTGAAACCATACCGGTATTTCAAAACCGAAACATACGAAAACCGGTTCACCGTTACGAAACCTTTATTCAAAGATTTTGCATAACCTATAACCGAAAACCTAAATCCGAACACAACCGAAACCGTAACTGAAACCGATATTCGTTTCGGTTTTTATCCCTGATTTATTGAATTTGAATTGAAACCTTAGAATAAAATTATTCTGTGATCTCTAAAACATTATTTCTTGATCACAAGAATAATCTAATTTTCACTTTTAATAATGCGCCAATATCAGCCTATATTACTGTCTACAAAGAGTTTCATTTCTATTAACAATTTTTTGAAACATTCTGCAAAATTTCGAGCGTTTCTAAGTACGCTAATTTCATTATGATTTGTGCCTTTGTGTGCTTCAACTTATGACATCATTTGCCATATTAATCCCACATTGAAATCAAAGACCAATAAAACAATAAAAGAGAATAAAAGATCTCAAGTCATGTCCAGCTGTTATGGCTCATGCTTAATATGACAGCAACAACAATTCAATATGCCACTGTAAAGTTAAAGGTGCTGGCGGACTGTCTGTTGTGGTTGTTGTTGTTGCTGTTGTTGCTGTGGTCATGGCAAACCACGGACGAGCGTTGCCAGACTAACCGCAGGCAGTGCGCCACGGGCTGAAGTTGGACTCAGCTGACTTTGTCGATGAGCCGCCAGTTGGTCAGCCACAATATTCAATTAAATGCCTCAACGCAAAAGCTCAAAGAAAGATGCGGGCACAGCACTCACACTCACACTCACACTCACATAAATGGACAGCTTGGACAGACTATCGAGTGGGTCACTTCACTTCAGCCATCCAGCAATCAATAATCAGTCCATGTCCGAGCTGAAGTCGAAGCTCAGACGAGACGTCACAATCACAAAGGTCACCGCAAAGACCTTTTCTCTTGCACATATGTTATGTCTCCGACTGCTAAGTAAACCGATCCGCGGCGCATCGCATAAAGCTTGATAATGAAATTGAAAAAATGCCACGCAAAATAACAAGGCAGGCAAAAATAAATACATATTTAACGAAGATTTAATACACTGCCAGTTCTGGGATGTTAATGTTCAATTGATTGAATATTTTTGATTATAATAATAACAGAATAAAATAACGACTTTATATCGAAGATCAAACTGAAACTAAATGTATCTCAAGAATGACAAATTTCTTATATTCGTAGAGTGAATACAAAAAAGTTAATAATATGTGAAAGAACTTGTGAGAGTAAAATATTCAGAATAATATAGAGAAATTAAAAAATGACTGTGTTTTGTCTGTTTGCCTATGCCTTTATCTTTAAAAAGGTTTGAAATATTTCAACTGTTAAACTGCTTAACAATAGATCAATTTAATTTGATTCTTACGATATGGGAAAAAAAATTTTCATTTATATAAATACTGTAGCTTTAATTTGGATGCTGATTAATTTTTATTTAATGACTGCACTTAGTTGACTTAGATAAAAAATAGTATAAATCTTCAATGTCATAATTTCGAGCATAAGTAGCCATAAATACACCTGTTTTTATATTAAATTTCAAAAACTTCGTTGCATTTATATTCACCGACAAATTGAGTGTAACTCCAAGAAAGTGTATAACAAAGTAATATACATATATATAGATTCTCGCTCCATTTGAGCGTTGTCGTTGTTGTAGTTGTAGTTGCTCTTGTTGTTTGTTATTTGTTATTTGTAGCTGTAGCGTATCCATATCCATATCCATATCCATTAAGCTGCCGGCAGCTATTCATGTGTTCACGCTCATGTCCAGACATCGTCGTCGTCGTCTCCATCTTCATCTCCATCTCCATCGTCGTCATCGTCGTCGTCGTCGTTTTGCTTAATGCAACGCCAGTTGACTCCAACGTCGTCATGCAAAGCGTGGCCGACTCTCAACTCCTCTTCCCCTCGCTCTCGCTCTCCCTCTCTCTCCGTCTCTGTCTGTCGCACGACTACATAATAAAACTCGCTTTATGTCCAGTTGCTGAGTCTTTGTTTTGTTTTTTTTCTTTGCTCTTTTTTTTTTGGTGCTTTGTGCCGACAATCGTAAAACATTTTTATAATGCGCCGATGTCGTCCCCACATTGTATCTGTATCTCTGTCTGCATCTGCATCTCTATCCGTATCTGCATCTGACTGCTGTATCCGTTGGATATTTTGGAGCGTGGCGAGCGTTTGCATTTTCGTAGGTGGCTCAATTGGCCCTGTGGCCCCATCAAATATTGAGCGAGTTTAAGTGACACTTTACATGCACACTTACACGTGGAAATTCACCTACATTTCTCCACTTTTTCCCTCTCTCTCTTCCCTCAACTCACTAACCCTTTATGAGTCAGCAATGCTTTTAGCTTAGTCTTGCCACAAAAAGTTTTACTCGATCGTAAAATATACATATATTTATATATATATCTCTTCCAATATATATTTCTATTTTATGTGCTTTCATTTTGGTCTCGTGGCATCTCTGGGCATTGATTTCTTGGCATCTCTTGATGAGAAACTGGGCAACTGGGAAACTGTTGACTTGATTGACTAATTTTATGATCTCGGACCCGCTTCACTTGCCACATTCTTCTACTTATTGTTTAGTTGCAGTTCTAAATGTTTATCTTATTGTTAGTTTATGCTTTGCTTGTTAAATCTTTGATCTTAATGCTGTGTGGGCACTAATTAGACCGGCGTTTCGATATTGTACAATTTGTTCCGGTTTCATCAGCCTCAACTTCACTTAAAAAAAATGAAGCGAGAGAGAAAAAAAGCTGAATTCAAAGTTCTTTGCGGCTGCCGAAAGCCGCTTTCGACAGCTTCCACAAACGGAAGCGGAAAGAGCTTTGTGCTGTTGTCGGTGTTGTTGTTAACGTTGTTGTTGCTGTTAATGTTGTTGTTGTCAGATGCTGGGAGTGTTGCTGGCGCCTGTCAAGCAGCATGAAATGCGATAAAAAATCACAAGCTGCTGCATTTCCCACCTTCGTTTTGCACGGCATTATTCTGTAAATACACAGAAAAAAAATGAAACTAAAATTCAAGCATAAAACTTTTGATTTTGGCATATATGTATATTTCAGGCTATTGTTGTTAAAAATAATACAATCTGCGGATAAAATGGCAACCAATCAGCACTAAAATATTCAGCAAACCCCAAGATGTTAGATTTGACTGAAACAAATTCTTATATTGCTCCGATAATCAAAATTATTGCAGAGAAGAAGTAAAAATATCTTACTTGAAACAAGTATTTTGTGCTTCACTTAAGTAAATCCGGAATAGCCCAATTTTTCTGTCAACGCGTTGGATTGATTTTAGTCCCGATTATTTTTTTTTCAGTGTACTTTTATCCAGCTGGGCTGTTGACAATGCGGGCTCTCTGCATACTTTGAGGCGTTTTTCTCGCTAAAAGTAAATATGTATTTAGATAAGTGGCGCTTATCGCTACCAAAAGTGTTGCAACTTTTCGCCCTCTCTCTCTCTCTTTCTTCCTACTCTTTCTATCTCCTTTTACTGCTGTACTGTTTGAAGTACTTCAACTGCCTGACTGCCGCACACGCAATTAATTCTTTTAATTGAAATTGCTGTCGCTACCCGCCTAATTGGTAGTTACTCTTCACTGTGGCCCAATCTCCCATTGTGCCGAGTACATTCAACAATGTCGTCGTCGTCGTCGTCATCGTTGTCTCCATCGTCTTGGGGCAACAACGGAGCTGAACTGAGACTCAGGCATATCAGTTGCATGCGCAAGTGGCAAGTGGTGTCCAAATGAATGCAACGGGTTGACTTCACAATGAAAGCGGAGAATTAATATATGAATGAATTTCCAAAGGCATTTGCACACTGAGTCCAAAGCTCTTCGTAAACTCAAGAATTTTATTTTAATAGCCCAACTCGCATATCTCGAAATGCTATAAAAATTAAATTCCAGTTTATGATTTTGTTTGCTGCACAGCAATAAAAAGTATTCTACACAAGATAGAGACTAAGTTTTACATAATTATAGGATTTTGTATTGTACAAAGAGACAAGAAAGGGGCAAAGAAAGAGAGAGCGAGAGAGCTATAGAGGGGCAGATAAAATGCTTAATGAACTGTTTGTAGGTTTTTATTACTCTTTAAGTCATAAACTTATAACTGATGATAAATGCGTTCTAAGATTTATTTTGATTTAAGTTTTATACGACAGCATATAAAAATAAAAAAATAAAATTTTGTATACAAATTTCCTATGAAAATAATAGTTAATATTTATTTATGAACTAAATAGATTCTAAATTTTACGAGCTGTGTAAAATAAAGTTTAAATACTATTATTAATAAAATAGTATTCTAAAAAATATTTTAGAGAATTCATTCATTAAATTCGTTTTCGTTCTTGCTCCCTAGAATAAAAGTTAATTTTTTTAAAATTAATATTAAAATCCAATGGAGCCGATAATTTTCAATACAGGATTTGATGATATTATGGTTTAATTTTATTCAAACATATATTATTTACTTTTGCTATTTAAAAAATTTATTTATAATATATTAAAAATAAAAATAATTAAAATTTAAAAAAATTCTTATAAAATATATAATATTAAATTTACTTTTAGTTATTTTAAGTCACTAAAATATAAATTGATTACATATATTCATGCTCTGGTGTCACTGTGCAGCCGGGTGGCAAATGAATGAATACATGAATTCCATGGCAATTGGGCAGCGGCAAAAGTAGAGTACAGTGTAGTTGGAAGCGAGAAATGCAGTAACTGGAAAATTGCGCGACAATTAAAGATTTTGCTCGCCGGAGTCGTCGACGGAGGCAGCGACGTCAGCTCCGAATGTAAGTCAAGTGGGGCGTGAAGTGCGTGGAGGAAGAAGAAAGGAGGAGAAGAAGGCGGAGAAGAAGGAGGCGTATACGGGTAGAAAAATCCAACACAGTTGGTAGGAAATGGAGATGGGGGCTGGGGAAATGCCTGTCAACTTGTTGCGGGGCACTGCGAGCGAAAGAGACGCGAATGTGACAACTCGCCTGACAAAATGCTAACAAGATGATGTCTCTGTGACGTGGTCGTGGTCGTGGTCTCTGCGTTGGCGTCCCTTTCAGCTTATACTATATTCTTTTTTCTGCTTTATTTTTTTGTTGGCGTTGTACTGTTTGCAATTTGCAGTGGCAACAAATGACCAAATGTCTGCCAAGTGTCGGAAAAGGCGGACCACCCAGTTGCCTCAGTTGCCCCAGTTGCAAGCGGCGAAGTTTCAATCCTTTCTCCATAGTCAACTTCTAGTTATTTGCATCAAACGCTTTTGCCATGCCTGCTAAATTTATGAGCCATTTTTTTGCTTTGTTGTTGCTGGTGCTGCTATTGTTGTTGTTGTTGTTGTCACGCTGCGTGGCGGCAACGTCGCGTATGCGCAATTTTCCATTTTGGGCCGTAAATCATGCGGGCAAATGCTTGACTTTTGTTTTCGGCCTGCCAGCCTGTCGTGTGTCTGTATGTGTGTGTGTGTGGGTGTCAACGCCTTCTTTTTCTGCACGCTGTGGGCGTGGTATGTGTGTGTGTGTGTGTATTTGTGCGTTAATCTTCGCTGCAGTCGCCGCTGTCTCCAGTTGCTGCCACTGACAGGCGAAGCGGCATTTAGTTTTAATTTATGGCGTATTCCTTGCCATTCTTCTTTTTTTATATATGTGTTTTTTCTTCATTTCGCCAGCGGCAGCTAAAGGGCCGTGTCAGTGTCTCAAGTGGCGGTAACTGCACAACTCATTTGGCATTTCACTTTTCTCTCCTTCTCCTTTTCTCTCTCTGTTTTTTTTGATGACCGCCCTTAAGTCAGGCCATTATCAGCTTGAGATGGGGCCACACTGCGTTGTCATCCACAACCTCCAAGTTCCATTGACATGACGACATGAAGACATCATCATGATGATCTCGTGGTCATCTTTGTCCACGTTGCACGTCGCCTACATTGTGATAATTGCGCCTAATAACTTTTGATGGCTGTAATTAATTCCCATAAGCGCTGCCTGACTTGACGCTTGATGCATGTGTTGCTTCATCTTCTTGGCTTCAACACCAGCAACACCAGGAACAACAACACCAGCAACAACAACCATCATAGCTATGGCTACGACAACAGCATTTCAAATGGTTTGTCAGCCATGAAATTGACACGTCTTTGGTATTAAGTGGCACATTGAATTGTGCAAATTAATACTGATGCTACACGTCGTAGTTGCTGTTGTTGCTGTTGTTGCTCTTCTGGTTAGCCTACTTTGAGTAGGCGTGACAGTTGCCCTGGCAGCAACTTTACTTCACTTTACTTTACTTCCTATCGAGCAGCAACATTTCTTGACTTGCAAAGCCAAATCCAAGTTCCTTGTAAATGCCGACAGTCGCTTCCTGGAATTCTTTTGGCAAAACTTTGTTAAATTTGCTCAATTTTCGTGAGCTCAAACTTTTATATCTATGCTTTATTTCTTAGATTGTTGTGTCATCATTGGGAATTCCCTTTCGCAATTTGAAATGTAACAATGTTTGTAATGAAATAATGGTTTTCTTCGAATTTCAATTATCATAATTTTGGGTAAATAGAAACAATAAACAGGCAGCAAATTGAGTGCTAAATTTTAACTTTATTTGAGTTCAGAAATATTCTTTAAATGATTTAAGTGCGATATTTTTCTAGATTTTAGCATGTAAGTAGAATATTTATTTATTTATTTAATGTCAACTGAAAGCAGTTCACCAATAAAATAAAAGCTAATTAGTATACAAATTAAATTAAATATTTATAGTAATAATTAAATTTAAACTGAAAATATAAAAAGTTAATTAAAACAATTTAAATTTAAAAATAAATTTATGTTATCTTTAGCAAAGCTTTAAGCAAAGTTATAAATGCGATGGCATGAAACTTGTTAATGGTTTACATACAAGAAAAAAAGAATTTTAAACGCTTGTATTAGATTTCAATAAATATAAATTTAAAGCTAAAATTCTTACATAAAGATCTTAGTTAAAGATATTTCAGACTTTTAAGATCTATGTATATTAAAAAATCTAATATATTTTCTATTCAAATTTCGCTGTCATTCAACCTTTTTATACTTTCATGTTATGTTTAAAGAAACTGTAAAATTTACAACTCATTAACTGAATATTAGTAAACGATTTCAAATTTCCAATCAAGCTAAACTGAATTGTGGCCAACTGCGAAATTGCGTGAAACGCAACCCCAAATTGGAAATTACGCATACGATTGAAATGCGCTGTATACTCATGTAACCCTAATGAGATTCGGTTATACAAATAATCGCAAAATTTCCGAAATTAGACACGAAATTCAGTTGAACTCTGTTTAAATAAAGTTCCGACCGCACACACACACACACACACACTCACACACACTCATATTGTTTAGGCGTCCCGTGAGCCTCAAAACCGCAAGGCCCATTTGCACACAATTTCCAGTTTCTACTGACGGCGTTGCCAGATCGCTAATAAATTGTTGGTGTAGAGGAAAATCTTTCAAATTGTCGCCGAATTGTAATTAACACTTACACACACCAATGCTGACGCTGCAATTGAAGTTTCCATCCCATTTGAGAGCCCTTCAATCCTATTAACAACACACAAACACGAAACAAAAACAATAACCTTAGTTTTTTGGGTGTGGAAGGGGGATTCCCCCCTCATTGCCAGCGAGTGCTAAAACAATTAGAAACAGCCGCGTTTCGTCCCATCATTGGCTGCTGTCCATGGCGTTGTCATTAAAGCCAGCTTTCCCCCTGCCTCTCCCCTCCTCTCCCTCTTCACACTTTTCTTCTTCTTCGTTCTTTCCCCCTCCTTCCTCTCAGCTATTCCCTCATGTTGCCACAGCACATAATTTGTAATTTTTGGTGCAATTTTCGAAAAGTTTACAACATTTTTGCAATAAACGCAGACAGCGAAATGTAGGCGTCTGCTAGTGGGCGTGGCATATTGAAAACATTTGCTGAAGAATATATTTTTAAAACTTTGCCTGTCTGTCTGTCCGTCTGTCTGTCCAGCTGGGGCCAAAGCTGTTAAAACCAACAAAAGAAGGCGACAAAACTGCGGCGACGTGTTGATTGAAGCAATTAGCAGTTGTCGTTGTGTGTGTGTGTGTTGTATGTGTGTGTGTGTTTGTGTGTGTGTGTGTGAGGGTTGCAGCTTGCAGCTGGCCTCGACCACGGGCAAATGTTTGTCTAATTACTTTGCACAGCTTTCAGCAAGCAAGCATATGTCTTCATTTTGTCACAACAGCAACAGCAACAACAGCAGCAACATCAACAACAATATCAAGTGAAGCAGCAAAAAGAGGCAAGCTGAGAAGCAACAACATCGCTCACTGTTTGTTTGTGCTTGTCAAACTGCAGCAGCGGCAGCAGCAGCAGCAACAACATCGCGACAGGCACGCCAGCAACATGCACGACACGCCAGCAACATCGACAGCAGCGTCGCCATCTTCAGTCAACAGCAGCGGCAAAAAAAATAAGAGAACGCTGCGGAAATTAATGTGGCAAAGTTGCAAGCTCCTTACCCCCACATACACTGAAAAAAAGAGCATTCTAAAATTCAAGTTAAAAATTCTTGACTTTTTTAAAAATGCATCAGGGTATAATTGTTAAATTAACACGATATTCGCATAAAATTGAAACCAATGATCGTTAAAATGGCTAAAAAAAATATAAAACATTTGAGTTTAGTGAAGAAATTCTTATAGAAACCCGATAGTCAAAATATTTGCAAGGAAGACATTAAAAAATCCTACTTGAATCCATATCTTTTAAATTTCGATTAGAATTACTAATAAGTAGATTCGATTATTTTTGGAAATAATCGTCGAAATAAACTGTTAAAATTTTTTTTAATTACTTAATGATAACGATTACAAAAAAAAGAAATAATCTAAAAATATTACAACTATTCAAAAATAATCAGAAAAAAATAGTAAATAATCTTTTTGAGTACTCGAACTATTTTTGATTTTTTCTGATTATTTTTTTATTTTTTTTAATTATTTTTGAATGATTGTAATAATTTTAAATTATTTTAGATTTTTTGTAATCGTCATCATTAAATAATTGGGCAAACCCGAAAGTAATCGTATTTTAATCATTAGTTTGATTTTTAAACAAAAATAGTCTGATTACTAATGATTATGATTACTAGTCATTATTTAAGAGGTATGATTTTATCTCATAATGTTGTATTTTTCTTCTGTGTAGCTCCTTTGTCTCCCTCTCCTCTCCTCTGTACTCCCTTCGGCTATTACAACTCGCCTTTCTGATCATTCATTCTTCTCGCGTTGAACTGGCGGCAACTTCCTCGTCCGTCGTCGTTGCTGCTTTTGACATTTTGCGCCTTTTCTTTTGGCATTTGCTGCCACACGGCGGTTGGAGGCGCCCCCAAAGAGCGCGACTCGTTGTTGCATTTTGCGGTTTGCGCCATAAACTTATATTTTATAGCATGTGCCAGCGTGTTATAAATAAGTTTATGTGCGCCCAAGCCAAATGTTTAATTATTGCAATGGCCCTGCAGCCACATTGACTAACTGGCAAAGGGGGCGTGGCCAATTGGGGGCAGAGACCAGGGGCCACTCCATAATTGTCAATGTGCGCACAGACGGCAGCTTCTAGGAAGCTGACAAATTGATTGATGATCTGCTATAAAATGTCTCGTTTGTTGTAAATGTAACGCATCATAAATTCGCAAAATTATGGCAAACGAGGCAGGCAGCCCAAAAAGTGGAGCAATCCGACCTTAAACGGAGAAAGAGAGAGAGGGATAGAGAGAGAGAGAGCTGCCAGACTGAAGCCCAGACGGAGACTGAGACAAAGACGAAGATAGGAAGAGAGAGAGGGGGAAGTACTGGGTTATAATTAAAAACATATGTGCCGGAACCAATAGGGGTGTTGGTAGGAGAGGGAAAAGGAGAAGAAGTGGGGAAAAAATGCCAATGAGCTCAGCTAACAATGGCAGCTGAGTCAGCAACACAGGACGACGGGACAGCACGTATTGACTAAACCAGTATGGGTTAATTAGACGGGTGTTGAAGGGTTAAACGCCAGCGACATTGAATGGCGTCTGTCCTCAATTCCCCCCTCTCATTCTCTTTCTCTCTGTTTCTCTTGGTATCTCTCTGAAGTTTATAAAAAGTTGCCAATTGCCATACAGTTGAGTGCAACAGCATTGCCAAGGTCGCATTTCCATTCAAATTAAAGTTGAGCACTTTCTAATTGGCAAAAAGTTGTATAAAAAGTTCTTAAAATTCTGAAAAAATATACAAAAATTAAACAAAAGTTTTGTGTAATTTTACGTAAATAATAAAAGCATGCAGCAAAAAAAATTACACCAGAATTTACTACTGAAAAACTTTAATTTTTTATAAGATGTTCTCAAGCATAAATTAATTGTTCCGAAGGATTTTTCAGTAATAAATAGAAAATGTTGTTGATTTCATACAGTCATCAAACTAAAAGCAATTTATTGGCCGCGTTCACCAGAACTAATCAATCAGTAATCATGTATTTTGTTTGTTCGATAACAAAGCATCACAATCAGAAAATTTCAGCGTACTATTTTGGTGATGCATTTTTAGTCATCATAATCATAAAATTTGAAATCATGATTGCTAATCACTGCATTTCACCAGAATAATCATGCAAATTTCATCGATTTTCTGTTGTCGATTTGTTCTGGTGAACACGGCCATTGACTAACAATTCATGAGAAATCCAAAAAGAATAATAAATAAATAACATAATAATATTAAAATTTATTTAACAATTATCTATTATCAAGAATATCATATTGTAAAAATCTCTTGCTTATATTTGATCAAATTTATAAGACATTACGTGTCTATTATGCTGAGGTTATTGTTCAACAGCGAAAAAATAAATCGATATGCTAAAAACTTATTCAGTTTGCCGGCTGTCTTATCAACGTGCTGCTTTCTCAGCACAACAGACGATATTTATAAAACAATCTCCATTGACAGTCATGCAAGGCAGGAAGCCCTTTTTTCTGGGCCCATGTAAGAGAAAGAACAACTTTCGCACACATACGTGAATGAGGATGAGAATGAGAAACGTGAAACGTGAAACGAGTACTCGTAATTCACATTTTTCACACGCCATTCGTTTTCAATAACTTCACACACACTCACACACATAAATACGTGTATACAGTGAGTGCGAAATTAGCACAGCCAAAGATGCCAAGCCATATATTCCTTATTCTTAATAAATGTATATGTATCTATATATATATATATATATCTGGGGCAACTGAATAGTCATGCTGACTGTCGCGCAGCGTCATCAATGCCACCATTACAGAACACGCGCCTCAAGACCAAAGACGCGAATTCCTGGGAAGGATTCGAAGAAGGAATCAGAGAAGATGGAGACTGAATGAAATGGCAAAGTTTATGTAAGACGACGCGTAAATTTTCAGTCAGTGTGAATATCCCCCGCCCCACAATCTTCCCCCCTCCACGACTTGTTAACGAATTGAACTACAGCTCCACCTTTTTCTGGTCGTAAGCAATGCTCAGGGCTCAAACAGGGAGCAGGAGCAGAATCAGGAGAGGAAGGAGCAGGCGAGGAAGAAGCAGCCTCAACAGATTGGCATAGCTCGTCGTGACGTTGCCAAAAAGGATCAGGCAAATGGGGAAAGCAAAGTAAAGGAAATCAGAGCGAAAGTATTCCCAAATAAGTAAACATGCGATGTACTTTGCGCCCCAAACTCCTTCGGCTCCAATGTATCTGGCTATAAAAATTACTTTGTTTGCCTCATGCAATTTTATTGAGCTTGAAGCTCACACGCTCTGCCAAAAGTTTTCACACAACTCTCGCGAATCTCAGCAAATGATGGCAGGGAGAAAGGGAGAAAGGGAGATAGAGTGGGAGAAGTCAGCAAAGATTTCTCAGTTGTATTGCGCTAGTTTTCGAGCAATGAGCCGCCGTTGGCAGCAGCAACAACAACAACTAAGAACAACAACAACTATTGCATATACGAGAGCTGATTCTTTTTTATTGCTATATAAACCAAAATCGTAAAAGTGATTTTGCGACGATTCAGCAATTCCGCAAAAGGTGCTCGGGGTACAGGTACAAAAAACATTTGTTACTCCGCCTTTGCAATGGCTCAAAGTTTTTCATATGGTGGTTGGGGGATATATATAAATATATATATGTCTGCGCGAGAAGAGAAATTGTATTGGGACCACAAATAAATGTGAATGTGAAATCGGAGCAAATAACTTACGTCATTTACAGATGTACAGCAAATTGGTTCAGATAGTTTAATAAGATAGAGCGAAATGTTTATTATAGTAAATTTTAGCAGAAAATAATCTACATGGTTTTTACAAAGTAATAAAAAAAGCAAGTTTAGTCCAGTTGCACATTACGACAGTTAAAGAAAACAATTCGTTTTAAATCAATAAATTGTTCAGACAATTTCCGGAGTCATAATTAGCCAAAACCATGATTTTAATACGAGTTTCTACCACGTTTTAAATTGTTGATATAATTTATGACAGTAAATAAATTTATTTAAAATTAATACAATTTAATAAATATTTAATTTATTTATTTAAAATTTATGAGTTTCTATTCAAAGTCAAAATATAAATATTATTAATATTATTTAATCGATTAGCAAATATTTTTAAATTTATTTAAGATTCATTTTGTGAGTTTCTATTCAGCTTAAAAATAAAATATGATTGAATCATTAAGTTTTTAATATTATTAAATCTTTTGGCAAGTATTTTTACATTTAAAAGCATTTTGTATTGCTTATGGGTTGCTAGAGATTTGAAAAACTTGCCTTTCATATTTAATATATTCTTCCAGTCTCCGTTTACATATGGTTCATAAAAACATCTAGGTTTCTTACTCTTTTCTCTCCACCCCCTTACAAAACCTTTCCTGTCAAATATTATGAGTGTTTATTAAGTGCGCCATTATCCATCCTTAAGCATATTTCCCCCATTTCAAAAGGGGGACAGCAAACTAATTAAACGTAGTCCAATTACTAAAATGTGACAATCACATCGAGAAATGCTGCTAACTGACTCAGCTCCACTCAAGTTCTAATCCCAAAACGGTTTTGGCCCA
The DNA here is from genome assembly GCA_037043405.1 of Drosophila subquinaria. Taxonomy (NCBI): domain Eukaryota; kingdom Metazoa; phylum Arthropoda; class Insecta; order Diptera; family Drosophilidae; genus Drosophila; species Drosophila subquinaria. The sequence continues at coordinate 43,845 of JBAMBL010001442.1, forward strand.
AAACGGTTTTGGCCCGACTCCTGTTGCAGCAACTACAACTGGCAACTGGCAACTGGAAACTTTGGAAACAGGAAGACTCAAATTAGGTTCCCAAAATTAGCAAACTATTCTCTCATGTTATGCGCACGAGTTGTGCCTTCAACTCCGGCTACGGCTCCATCTTCGGCTCCGACTCCGGAGTGGGAACAGTTGCCGGAAATCTTTTAGCCGAAAATATTTAGGCAAATTCAAACTGTTGCGCCGGCCAAAACGGCAGCTCCACAGGCAGTAACAGTTGCAGACACAGTTGGGACACTTTAAGCCCAAAACAGACCGGAAGACGGACGGCGGAAGGACAAAGGGAAAGAGGAGTGGCAAGGGAGGGAGGAAAAGCGCACAACTTGGCAGGCATATGCGAGCTGAAAGTTGTTGCCACTTTCAAGTGTGAATTTAGCAAGGAAGTGAGCAGCTGAGTGGCAAAGAGAGAGAGGGGGAAAGAGAGTGAGAGTGAGAGAGAGAGGGGAGGTGAGGAGTGAGTGAGAGAGAGAGGGGAGGTGAGGAGTGTCCACTTGTTGCACTTGGCAGGCGACTTGGCGGCTTGGCGGCTTGGCGGCTTTTGCAACGTTGCGCCTTTTTTGTGTGCGCAATTTTTTACTAAATATTATTGGCAACAACGGCAAAAATTGCCAAGATCCTCCGACTGACAATGGCAGCATCAAGAGCAGCGGCAGTTGCCTCAAGTGTGTGTCTGAGCTTAACATCCCCATGGAGTGCATGTTAAGAGAGAGACAGAGAGACTAGTAGACGGAGAGAGAGGGAGAGAGGGAAGGAAGGTAGTGGCAACAGCGGATGAGGCAGCTGAAGTAGCTGCCACTGTTTGTGCCACACTTTAAATGCACTCGAAAGTGTTTGCTTATAGCACTTCACATACACCACACACACACACACACACACACACTTGCACACACACACACTCCGTGACATGCCTTTTAGTTTTGGGCTCTCGCTCTTTTCATGCTGCCCGCCTTTAGCCGGTTTGCCGGCTTCTTCTTCTTCCTCATCTCCTCTTCTTCCTCATCTCCCACTTTCAGCTTCTCGTCTCGTATTTTTCTCCGCCTTTTCGCTATTTTTTATATATTTTTATATCACAGTATTTTTTATTCTCAGCTGCCGCTCAGCACGCCTTGCATTTTAAGTGCATTTCGGCACACTCTATGTGGCAACATGTGTGTGTGTGTGTGTGTGTGTCGTTGCTCTGTGTGTGTGGGTGTGTGCACCTTTTGCTGAGCCATTTTTAAGTGACTTGCCGACGACATTTGCCACCGTCGCGACTGTTACACGCCTTCCCCTCCTCCCTCCCTCCCTCTCCCCATCGAACGCTGCTCGTTTTTGTGTTGCATATTTTCAAGCGCGCGTTGGCAGCCATAAATCATATGAGTGAGTGCCATAGTGTGGCGGCTGTCTTAAAGTGTTAAGTCAACACAAAGCGGCAAACTAGCAGCAATAAAATTGCACAAATGTGCGAGCTTCAAACTTAACCTCTAACCGGTAGCCAAGTATCCAAATTGCATTATTTGGCAATAACGAGTGAGATGGCAAAGCAAGCCTTAATATATTATAATATAATCAATATAAGACTTTCCTAGAGCGAAGAAGAATACAGCATTAAAATAGGGTATATATTTTATATATACTACGGAATTAATGGAGTTACAAAGTTTTAAATTAAATCGAAACATGAGTTTACACGAATCGCTACTCGTTATTCAAGCTTGAATTTTATTTCTGCTTGCTACTCGTTATCTACCCCGATATATCTTATTCCACTTGGTACTCGTTTTTAAGGCAATTACTTGGTCCATGTTATTTAAATGGCTACTCGTCATTTGATTGGCTTATTTTATTTAACTCGTGTTGACTATTCGTTAGTCAACTGATTACTCATTACTTCTTTTAAGTCAAATGGCTACATTATTCGACTGTTTACTCAACCGTCTACTCATTATTCATAATTCGCTATTTGTTATTTGACTACACTCAGACCAACATTATTTCGTACACCCTATTTTTTAATTTAACAGCTATGTAAATCAAGCTATATAATCAAATATATTTGGAAAGGTCGCTTAAATTCCGTTTGAATGATGCAAAACTTCCCTTAGCCCATTGGAAATTTTTAATTTAAAAAAATTATATTTTTCAACTTTTCCTCGAAATTTACAAAAAATATTTTTGATCCAAAAAAATTGTTCGAGCAATTCGTGACTGCAAAAAAAAATTTCAAAAATCTCTTTTTTAGTATTTTTTAAAAAATTTTGAAAGAACTAATAATGACTATTTTAACCACTTTTATTACTTTTCACACAATAAGTGGCTTTTTAGCAATTTTAAAATATATACGACCTATCCAAATATATTTTTTTTTGCTGTGAAGACTTGACTTACATAGCTGTTAAAGCTAAAAAAAAGTGGGTACGAATAATCTAGTCGTTATTAAACTGTCTACTCGCAACTCGTTGCTCAACTGTAAATCTAATCGTTATTCAACTTTCTACTGATTATTTATTTAGCTTTAAGTTATTCAGATATATACTCGCCAGTCAATTGTCTACACGTTATTCAACTCGCATACCATGACTAAAAATCTATTAGTTACTTAACTTACAACTTTTATACTCTACTTCTATACAAAAGTTAACTCTTTACTTATTACTTAATTATTTATTCCTTATTTAACTCTTGTTAATCACCCCGTTACTCGTTGGCTTAATTTTATTGCTTTTACTCTCAATTCGTTACTCTATTTTATTTTAAGTTTGCTGACCTTCTTCAACTTCTAACCCTCAGCTGTTCTACTTGTGGTCAGAATGATGTATGGCCACTTAAGCGGCAAAAACCAGATAACTATATGCGTATATAATTAAATTCTGATATGGATACACTTGCTGAATTCACTTGCTTACGCTCCATTGGCAATCCGATAATGCTAATGCTAATGCTAATGCTAATGCTAATGCTAATGCTAATGCTGTTTGCTGTTAGTCTGTGGAAAAATGTCATCATGCGATTATATCAAATGTTGTTGTTGTTATTGTTGCTGTTGATGCCAGATGTTTTGTCGCAGCAGCAGCAGCAACAGCAGCAACTGAAAGGAGGTCGTCTAATAATCTGTACGTTTTGCTGCAAAGATTTATTATCGTTTTATGCGGATAAAAGATTTACGCATATCAAGAAGAGCGGGCTGAACTTCATCTTCATCTTCATCTGCGAGTTGGAATCCGATTCTGGACTGTTTTATTTCGTTCTGTTGTGTGTCTCAGTTGTGTCTTTGTGTATTATGTTTATGGATATGAATGTGAATGTGAATGTGTCGCATATTCCGACACTTTGGGGATGCAATGAAATGAAGTCATTTCGGTCGCTGATTTGGTTATTTATCATTATTCCCTTATGACGCCAGCATGTGATACAATATTTATTGCGCTTCTTCTCTCGTTCTCTCAGTCTGAATTATGGCAGCCATCTGACATTGACATGCTTGCATAAATCAGCTGACTAAATAAGCTGTGCTGGCCAGAAGTAAGCCTATACTTTACCCTTTATCAATTACCAGCTAATGTGGCCGAAAAAGAATTGCAAGCCTATTTTGGCTGTCAATTTGGCCAGGCCAATAAAATGTAATTCGATGCCCGATGAACTCAGGGATCAGCTAACATTAAGTCTGGTCTAAAACTTCTAATGCCAATTGATTTAAATGTGCGACAGATTTGGCCAACAAAAAGGCGCATTAGACTGATTGACAAATCTGTCGGGCCAACCAGAAAACTATTAGCATATGCAAAGGCAGACAGTAAGAGCAGAAAGTAAAAGAGAAAAGAGAGAGAGGAACATTTGAGTTTGGCAATTTCTGGCTCAAGGCAGGCGAAAAACTTTCAGCCAAGTTAATCATTTGTGGGATATTATCAATCCATTTTTGGGTTTAACCCTCAACGATGTACATACTAAACATGTGTGTGCGTGAGTGTATGTGTTTGAGTGTGTGTGTGTGGGGGATTTAAGCACATCATTACATAAAATTCCCCAAAGTACGGCCAGAACTGTAGACGGCAGGTCGTTGGGTCGTTGGATCTACTGGTAACCATAATAAAGCTTATAACACTTTGCATTACACTAATGCAAATACAATAGGGGTGGCCCTGTGAGTGTATGTTGTGTGTGTGCAGTGTGTTGTTTTACACTGAAAAAAAGAACACTTTCTAGAATCAAGAACATCCATCTTAAATATTTTGATCTTGAAATAAGAATATTTTAAGATCAAATTAGTAAAACCTCAGAATATTAATCTTGAAAGTCGTAAGAATAATCAGGCCTGAATAAGAATAAAACTCTCAACTTTAAATATTTTGTTCTTAATATAAGTCCATTTTACGACCAAATTACTTAAACTAAGAATATTATTTTAAAAAATGTTAAGCTCTTAATATAAGAATAAAAATCTTAGATCTAAGATCTTTTTCTCTTAGCAACAACACACTTTTTGAGACTTAGAATTCACAACTGGTTCTGGCGTCTCAAAATGCCATTAGGCTTGGATCACTGGTCAAATCAGCACAACGGCTCTGATGATAGAGATTTGCATCTCTTGATTAAGTGTTTTGTGTGCTGTTGATTGTTGTTTAGTGTCATATCGACATTACTAGACCTCAAGTTACTTACCTCAAAACTTACTTCATTCTTCTTAAAATGTTAAGAAGCTTAATCTTTATTTGAGATTTTTTGTCTTGAATATTCAAAACTTTTTGGTCTATAAATAAGTTCTTACTAATAGTATTCTTATACTAAAATTTGTGGTGTTGAAAATATAAGAATTTATGATCTTAAAACTAAGAACTTGGTCTTAATTGAAATGTTCTTAAAATCAAGATGTGTTTTCTTACTTCAAATATTTTATATTCTCGAAGCATTTTTTTCAATCAAAATTCTTAGTTCTGAGACCAAATTCTTGATTTTAGATCCCTATTTTTATCAGTGTAGTTCGTGCTGTGTGTGTGTGTTTTGTTGTTGTTGTAGCTCGTGCTGTGTTTGGTTCGTCTCTGCTTCAATTATGCCATATGTCTGGTCGCTTGGGTTGACTTGGCCTAAACAAAATTTGTTTAAGCTCCAGCCTGGGATTAAAATTGCTCGACTCAGCTAAGCCGCAACCTGAAAACATCCCCAATTTCCCCTCTCCTGCCCTTTCCTCCCTCCTCTTTAGATCCCAAAGGTTTCGTCTCCAGCTCTGAGCGTAGATAGGCAGCATTTGGCTAGTGTGGTCTCAAGTTTGCTGTGGTTCTTGCTCCTCATTGTTGTTGCTGTCGTTGTGGCTGTGGTTTTGGCCTGTATACCCATCACTCACACACACAAACACACAGACTGGGACAAGTCTAATATCTATATATTACCAGCAGGTGTGGGGAACAGGACTTGCAACCAGGTCCAGGCCAGAAATGTGCCTCATTATGCTAACGTGGCCAAGGTATTTGCTGCATATGCATATGCAGCTGCAATATTGGCCATTGGCTATTGGCTTATTGTTCCACTTGGCCAACTCCCTTGGCCGTTGCACAGAATATTGGCCCAGTTTGTGTGTGTGTGTGTGTGTGTAGGTGTAGTCAAGTCCAGGATATTGGCTCAATTTACGTTATTCATTTAGGCATAAGTTGATTGTTAGCTCAGCATATGCAAATCAGACTTGATGCAAATAATTCAATGCAATTGCGTTTCTTAAAGCTGATTTATTTATTGTATATAAACAGAATTTTGATACATTTGAGCTTTAAAATAGTCTTTCATTATACATATTTAAACCTGGGACAGTAACGATTATAATTATTAAAATATAAATTATTATTTTAAAGTTATTTGTAAATTTTTATCAAAAAAATTAAATGAAAACTCTTCTTTTTCGATCTAAACTACAAAATTATAAATAAATAATTATATTTCAATTTTTATTTAAAAATTATAATTTAACTTTTATTTTCAATTTTTATTTTAGCAATTGAAAATAAAAGTTGTATTCTTAATTTTCACTAAAAAAATATAAAATTAAAATTATAATAAAAATTGAAAAATTACTTTTATTTTTATTTGCTAAAATAAAAATTGAAAAATAAGTTTTATTTTAAATTTGTATTATAAAAATAGTAAAATAGCTTTTATTCTATATATTGTAATATATTGTTTTCTATATATTGTAATTATAAAATGAAAATAATAGTTTATCCAGTTTCTAATAACTTTTAACTGCGGTCCCTTATTTAAACAGAGGGTAATAGCAGAATATTTTTAATATACTTTCATTAAACGCTCAAATTTATTTAATTCATCAAATCAAATCAAACAGATGTCAAGTTTGAGCTTCGTAAATCATAAAAGAACTAAAATTGTGGATTTTTCTCACCAAAATTCTTAAAATTAGCTGCTCTTTGAAACTTATCAATAAAAGGATTGCTAAGAAGAGTAGTTAAGTCATCCTTTATTTTCCCTACTAATTCCACTTTCCTTAATGTCATTAAATGTTGGGAATACTAAATGGCGACTCCTCTTTAACACTTAATTACGTCCCATATGTTAGCTAACCGCGCTCTGGCAGCAATCAAAAAGTTAAGAGCCAAACGACAATTCGACCACAAACTAATTTATTAATCCCGTTTCTCATCCGAACACTTACTCACAAACACAAACACACACACACAAAGAGGGAGATAGTAACACAAACTTTAAAAGTCAAGCCAAGTTATAACCACGCTTGTCCCTCCTCCTTCTTCCCTCCTCCTTTCTCCTGCGTACTTTGTCCTTTTTGCTATCCTCAACTCTGTCGTCTCTCTGCTTTCTATTCGTCTGTTGCCCCCCAAACTGCTTTTTGGACATGGCTAAAATATGCAAAACTAACATAAATCTCAATTTAGAGATTTATGAAAAAACACACACTCACACACACACACACACACACATTCCAGCACACAAGCCAGAAACCAAAAACTGAAAAAACCCGCAAAGTAATAAAAAAAATTGTTGTAATTCCAATTCAGTAAACGCCAAAAAAAAAGAGCCAAAAAATGAAATGAAATGAAAACTGAACACAAAAGTTGCTCAACGCCAAATATCACCAAAATACCGCAAACGGCGTAACAATATAACAAAAACCAAAACGTATGACTGCGAACAAAAAATGGGGAAAATGGGTTGGAAAAAAAAATAGAAAAACAAAGTTTAAAGTTCAGAAAGCAAAAGCAGAAAAAACGGTTTAAAAATCAGTGCAAAACCCGTTGGCCACAAATGCCCAACATGCAAGAGATTGCAATGCCAATTGAAAGTGCATAGTTGAGGTTGCTCGACAGTGAGATACCCTGTAATCACTTTTAGAAACTTTCTATTTTGATGAGCGAATTTCTTTAAATTTGTGAATAACATTTGATTGGTATTATGCACTTAAAATCAATGATTTATAAAAATTATAATCAGTTATTCACTAACTTTTTCTATTTCAAATATAAAGTATACAAACAAATTTAAAAATTGGAACACATATAATGAAAACAAACTTTATACTTAATCTAAGATTTATTATTGTTCAATTTATAATCAAAAATATTAAGTTCAGGTGTCAAACAGATAGTTTTTATTACTTTGTCAAATTGAAACAAAGTTATTCAACTATTTCAGAGATACCCCTGTAATTTGAAAGCCATTCACAGCATTCGCTAGATGAAAGAGATCTAATAACAGCAGTTAAATGCTTTTTGGCGCAGAGAATGCAAATTTTGCGCGGCAAATTGAAAATCGTGTGCAGTTTTCAATGTTGGCGCCGGCTGCGAATTTCGCTGGTCGCCGCCTGAAAAATGACAACAAAATTTGTGCAGTCATAAAAAAAAGGAGAACTAAAAAAACAAGAAATTTACAATGAATTAAAGTAAGAGCAAACACACAAACAACAACATGCACTATCAGGATAAATGACTTAATGTAAGTTGCCGGTGCACACATGACAAATGCAGCGGGAAAAGCAATGGAAAATGGAAAATGGAAAGATCCCACAGATGGAGCCAGGGACCAAGCTGCGAGTACTGCCAAAAATGTCGAGGCGCCATGACTAAACAGACAGACTCGGAACTGGTGAAAAAGGGTTTCGCGCTTGTCCCATTTTTTATGGGGGAATCCCCCCTTCTCTCTCTCTCTCTCTCTCTATCTCTCCCCCTTCTGCATTCGTGCGTGTACAAAATCTGTCGCTGCCTCAGCTTCAATTATTTTTTACACAATTTTCTTGTCTCTTTCGAGGCGACACTCATTTCTTTTTTGTCGCTCTTGCGACGATCTTCCATCTCTTTTCTCAACTTTTGTTCTTTTCTTTTCTTTGCCTCCTTACACATTTTTGGTGCTGCTCATAAATTTCAGTGTCCGTCGTCCGTTGTCTGTCGTGTTTGGGGGGCTTCGTAAAGAATCACTGCTGTTATTCTAATTTTATGGAAATTCCTACACTTTTTCTTGCCTTTTCTTTTCAGCGCACGGATTTGCGTTTGAGAAAAATCTGTTTGTCATACGCTTCGTTGCGCCTCATTTTGCAAAAAACCAAAATGTGGGCAGAGGCAACCAAAAAATATATTGTTGGGCCTGTCTTACAGCTGGCCAAAACTCCATCGAGTGGTTCACAGCTGGCCAGTGAAAAGCCAAAAGACCGACAAGCAGATAAAAAAAAAAATAAAAAATAAGAAGAACTTTCACAACGCATAAATTTGCTGCATTAGTTTTGCGCCACATAATTCTTGCAGTGAAACATATGGAATGTGGAGGGAACAAGGAACAGGCACAAATTTGATTTTAAATCTGCGCGGCAAAGTGAATTTTGATTATACAAATTCGTGGGAAGAAATTCAACAACTTCTACAAGTACTTTTATAAGTGTCTTATACACATATATCTTTAGTTTGTTTCTCATGAGCACGGGGACTATTTAAATCAGAGTTTGGAAATTTTCATTTATTAATTCGTTAACAATATTATTAAGAATCAGTTATTAGATTTTAAGATTTAAAATAATTCGTACACAATTAATACAATTTGAATACAGAGGGAATGATCAAAATAATATTGGAAGTTGGAAAATAACTTGGAAGTTGAAAACTTGGCAAAGTTATGAAAGTTTATAGGAGATCAACCCTTTGAGCTAGCAACTATTCAAGCCACAATTTTTAGTATTTTTTTTTTTGGTTTTTTTTGGTATTTTTTTGGTATTTTGGTATTTTTTTTTATTTTTCAAATTATGAATAGTTTCAGAATTAAGTTTAAAGTGCAATTTTATACTAATTGTGTTATAATATGTTGATTAAAAATGAAAACTTGAGATTTCAAATGTTTAATTTTCTGAAAACATAAGAAGCGAACAAATCGCATTTTGACAGAAGGAAACTTTTAATGAAACTAGAATGTTTTGTAATAAAAATTCACTTATAACTCTTGAGCAAGGTAACGGATGCTGAAGTAATAAATACGAGTATTACTTGTATATTTTAATACAAAAAAATTGTATGCAACACATCCTATGAATCCACAATATTTTAAATTTAGTGAATACCAAATTTAGTGAATGTTTCCTCTTGCAGCACTTTTTGTGTACATATAACTAAAGAAACTACTAATGATTCTTAAAGCCTAATTACTTGTGTACATATAACTTAAGAAATTTCTAATTATTCTTAAGCCTTATTCACTTGTTTTACAGCAAAGTAATTTTCCAACAATTACCTTATAATGCCTGCGATCATTCAAACTTCAAAGATACAATTTGTTATATGGATTTTCTTACACATCTTTTGCATAGATCATAATTATGGATGCTGAAAATATATTAGTTGTTCAATTTAACGCTTGAATTAAAAAACGAAATGAGTCGAAGAGATGGCGTAAAAAATGCACAAAAGCCAGAAGAAGAAAGAGCGCCATCTCGAGATAGAGATAGGTTAGCATTTTTTATGGGGATCTGCATAGTTTATTGTCAGTTTTATGACCCGCGTCGCCCCCGCTGTAGTTTTAAATGCTTGGCAATCAGTGTTAATGCCACAGTCGATGGAAAAAGTCCCCCTCATTAAGTGGGGCAACAGCAACAACAATAAAAGCGAAGAGTACAACAACACTTTTCTCACCTTCAAGATGCCGTTCACGTTTCATTTGTGTTTTTCTCATTTTCATCCCATTTCTTTTTGGGGTCATGCCAGGGCCTATTAACTTTTTGTGGTCGGCGACATCCGTCGAGTGTTGACAAAATTAGAAGCGCGTTGGCGTTGAGACGTGAGTGAGTAAAGAGTGAGAGGTGACTGAGAAGAGAGTGGAAGTCTTTTCACACTTCCCCTCCAGCGATCAAATTAATTAATATCATAAAAATGTCAAACCTTAATTATCATAAATAGACAAACGACAACAAATATTACACGATTCATTTGTTTCTTTTCGTTGGAGCAAATGAAAAGTGCGAAAAACATTCGAGTCTTTTTCCCTTACATTTTCTTTATATTTTTCTGTTATTTTTTTTACAGCTAGATCATTAGTTAAATACATTTAGGACAAATTTGACACTAATTTGTTGGCTTGACATTTAATATATAAAATTATGTGGATATTCTCAAGCTGGCACGAATTCCAATTAATTTGTGCTCATTTCTAAGATTTTATTTGGTATTTTAATTATGTGCGAAGAGCATAAATTAGTTACTTTGTTATGCTTTAATTTTCTATAAATTATAAAATTGTAGTAAATTTCTTTCATTGAGTTTAATTGATTTGTATTGTCAAGTTCCATATGCACTTCAAGCATCAATTGAATTGATCTGATTGGCAATGCCAATGTCAACTTTCGAGCACTTCAATTGCATTTGTCAACACTTTTTCGGCAAAAACACTTCTGACAACTTTTCTCAAAAATGTTGAGTTATTTTTGTGTAAAAAAATCGATTGTATTCACCCCAAACGCACTCATGACACATGTCAAAAATAAGAGAGAAAAAAATCCGTTTCAGAAAATAAAATAAAAGTGTCATAAGGAACTGCAACTTCAGCTTTGAGTTCAAATCCAACTCCAGCTGCAGATGGGAAGGCAACGTTGCCTGCTGACAAATAAAACTGTCAGTTTTAATAACTAAACACAACAACAACAATGACAACGACAGGCACAACAACAAGTGCACTTCACTTGCTGCACTTCTTACGAAGTTGTTGTTGTCGTGGTTGTTGTTGCTGCAGCATTCGTCAATGAACAACACAGACCGCCCGGCAGAGAGTTGCAAGAGCAAGAGCATTGTCTGTCTGCCCTCGTCAATGCCCCCATCCCCCGTGTCATCCCCATCCCCTTTCCCCTACTCTACTCGACTTCTTTGCCCCCAAATGTTGGCTCTGTCCCGCTGACAGATTACAGCTGCGATAAAGCGCCAGAGAGTGTTCTGTTGCCCTCGACCAAATAATAATATTCCAACTTTTGTCTCTGTCTCTACACTATATATATGAACTTGTGTGTTTTTTTGGGCACATTTACTTGAATTTTTTAATTAAAAGTAAAGCAAACGCATCGCTGATATCTTTTTGTGGCTCGCTTTTAAAGTTCTTTATACTTTAATCTAAAATGCCATGACACGAAATGAAAACACAAACACATATAAGAGAGTTCTTCTTCCGTATTTACTCGATGAGCTCATAAATATATCAAATTTTATTTTTATTTTCGTACATCATTTGAATAGAATCGAAAAAGAAAAAGAAAAAAAAAGATTTTTCCTATGTCTTGAGTTGATTAGGGGTCGCTCGCCTTATTGATAATCTCTGGCAATTAGGTTTAAAGAAATTTATGTTTATATGCAGCGACTGATAGTTGAGCTCTTTATGAGCTAGCGCAAGAGAGGGGGAGAATGACAGAGAGAGAGAGAGACAGGGAGAAACAACTAAAATTGAATATAAAATTAAAACTGAAACTGCATTTTTCATACTTATTTTTCTCTTTTCTTTTCATTGCAGGTAAGTTGCTGCAAAAGTTACATCTCCGTTCTAAGGTAACAATAACAAACAAACAAAAAAGAAAAGAAACCAACACTCAAGTTGCCACAATTGTGTCAACGTTGGCGTGAAAATCCATTAGAACTAAACTATGTCAATCGATTGAAACAAAACGAATGCGGAATGTGTGTAAAGGGGAAAACGTTGAAGTTGAACACAAACAACCACAAATTTTCAACGCATAAAGAAGAGTATAAAAATGCAAGCAGACCCAAATACACACACACACACACATTCACATACATATACATGCCTGTGTTTGTCTCTATGTGTAGATACATTATCGATGCTGCCTCAAAGACAGCCATGAATTATTTAGCTACCAGCTCCACTCGCCCCAATGCATTTCTAATTTCTAATGTCCCCCCTTTACAAAAGTGCAAATGAAATTTGCTTTCGGGTTTCAACTCGAACTTAGTTAACCCACACTTATTGAATGTCCCTCAACCCTCAACATACACACAGCCCCAATTTAATTAAGTGTCCAGTTTCAGGTAGCCAAAAAGTCATGTGACGCACGTGCAACTTTTGGATACCACATTGATTTGTTGACCTCCCTTTGTCTTCCCCTCTCCTCCCCCCTTTTGTTTGTGGACGCCCTAAGTGCCTTTGCTTGGACTGTCTTACAATAGCGAAACAATAACAACATTAAATTAATTTCAATTGAATTTAATTGACATACATCGCCACAAACATGAATTCGAAGCTCAAAACAACTTCAGACTTTTCAAATTTCAAATTAAAAGTGGAGCACGAACAGATTTATTTTTCAAATGTCGAATTTAACAGATTATTATATTTATCTTATAAGAAAACTACTCCAATTTAAGTTGACTGAAGAACAATTCAAAAGTCTGAATAAAGGAAATGTAGCTGATTAATTGAACTAGATTTAAGCAATGGAAAAAGCTCAGTTAATTGACGTCTTCTTCTCGTCTTAAAAAGAGCTATAAAGGCAAAAGAGAAATAAACTTACTTTAATAATTTAAAGATACATTTCAAGAAAGGCAATATAATTTTTAGTCATTTTTAGCCTTGACTTGTTTATTTTATTTCTAAGATATTTCTTTAAAAAATATATGTCTTTATTTTGGTTCTTTAGAAATATGCGTATGAAGTTACCAATTTTCTATTTAGATATAATTAAACATTATTCACTTAATTTATTTTCAAAAGATTTATTTTGAGCATGGCAATTCTTATTTATTTACATATTAATATTTCAATTATTATTAAATTGTTTACTATATTTACTCTGCACATCCTTAAGCCTATAGGCCTTGAATTCAGTTTGTCTCTAATGCATGCAGCAAACAATGCATTGTAAACGGTTTCTGTTTAAACAGTTTGTAGCATCTATCTATATCTATATATAGGCTGTCTGTAGTGTGTAGGTAGTTATTGTTTGCTTGCTAGCTAATGTATCTGTTAGATACTTAGTTGTAGTTGCATTTGCCAATCAGTTGGCAAACAATCGAGTTGCCGCATCAGCAACACGATAAAGCCAACTTGCAGCACGGCAAATGTGGCACTTTTGATTGATGTCATTGGTGACAGACGCCCCTCCCCTCTCCCCTCTCCCCTCTGTCAGTCTGACAGCCAGCTGTTATTATCAAATAACCGCGCATATCAAATAACAGAAAAGAGACTTTTGCGAACGTTGCGAATTTTGCGAGAGGATGCGAGAAACTCGGAGAATTGGAGAGTCTGAGAATGCGGCTTGTGCTCTATGCACAAATAGACTTAAATGATGTTTACGAAGCCGCAGAGATGCTGACGTCGACTGCGACTGCGACTGAGTTGAGTTGCAGTTGCCACTTCATTTCTCCCTCTCTCTCTCTCTCTCACTCTCTCTGTTTGACTTGTGCTCCTGCGACTCCTGTGTTTGCACATTTGTTTGTATTTTCCAGATATTTGTGTATCTTTTTCTGCATGGCAATTGTCTCTAAGTGTGTATGTGTGTGTGTGTGTGTTCAGAAAAGTGCAATTTGATATTATTGCCAAATGGCAAATACCGTTAGCGCCACATGAAACAGTTTGTGTCTGTAACTAGTCGGGATTTTCAAATACTACAACCTGAGTATCTACAAGTATGTAACTGGGAGTATCTTTGTATCTGTAGCTGTGTGTATCTGTGCTCTTGTGTGTGGAAAATATTGCCATTTTGTCACATTTACTTAACTGCAGCCGAGAGCAGAGTCGCAGGCAGCTGTGATATCTGTGGCATGTGGCTGCTGAGGTTTTCCCTTCTTGTATTGTTCAAATTGTGGCTGCGGTTTTTACTCCTTCACTTTCCTTTCCTTGCCTTTCCCTTCCGTCGTATACTTTCCTTGATCCTGCTCTGCTTTTCATTTTCCACGATAAATATGATTAAATATTTCGTAATGAGACTGCGGTTTTATGACGCTGACATTGTTTGTTAGTTGGGCAAAACCCGCGTTAGGCAGACAGACGGACAGATAGACAGACGGGATGGCAGACGGATAGACAGACTGGCAGCTTGGTAGGCTTGGCTAATTGACAACGCTCAGTTGCTGTGGCTTTACTCAGTGTTGGTGAATACCGAAAGGCTTCAAAAACTGCTGAGTTAGTTAAAGAATGATAAACAAAACTTATTCAACAGTATTTTAAATAAATATAGAGACATTTCTTCAGTCTGACTTTGAATCATACCTGTTAAATACCTGTTAAGAAATAATCTAAAATTATTACAATTATTCAAAAATAATCAGAAAAAATCAAAAACAATCAAAAATAATCTTTCTGATTATTTTAGAGTATTTTTGATTTTTTCTCAAAATTTTGGCGACTTTGATTGTGAAAATTTGAAATAATTTGATTTTTACTAATTGGTCATAAATAATCAAAAATAATCAGAAATAATCAGAAAAAAATCAAAAATAATCCGAATACTCAAAAATATTGTTTTTGATTATTTTTGATTTTGTCTGATTATTTTTGAATAATTGTAATAATTTTAGATTATTTTTGATTTTTTGTTGTTGTAATCATTAAATAATTGGGCAAAACCGAAAATAATCAAAATTTAATCATTAGTTCGAATTTAAAACAAAAATAATCTAATTACTTATGATTATGATTACTAATTATTATTTATAAGGTATGCTTTAAATACATTTTTATTTAATAAAGTTGCTTCCCTTGTATGTGCATTATTTTTAGTCAGTGTTGAATAAATTCTTATAAATACCTTACTATTTTAAATTTAAGTCTGCTTTAAATTTTCAATCAATATTCAAGTTGCTTAAGTAATACTTGAAATACCTTGAATCAGATAACAAATATATTTGATATTTACTGCACCATTTGTCAAAATTCTCTTTGATATTGATCCGACAAAGTGTTAAAAAAAGTAAAACAAATACATTGAAATAATACCTGGAATATCATAGATTTATCTACCCCAAAGTCATGGCAATTCTAAGGTTTCAAATAATTTTAAGGGAGTAACGCAGACAACCCCAAGACTTTCCTCGAAATTTACTCTGCATCTATTTAAATGTGTAAATTTAGGTTGCTTTTGGGGCAGACCTGCCTCAATAGACAAAGACCCCAAAGAACTTTCATTCATTGGCCTTGACAAGGTCATAAATACATCACACACACACACACATACACGCAGTTTGGGTTTTCATTTTCAGGGACAATGTTTTGGTTGAACCGATTAAATTGTTTTTCGTATAAATTTCAAATTAACAAGCACTCGGCTCTGAAAGTTTACTGATTTATTTTGGATTTATATTACTTGACTGCGGCACACGAATGAGATCACAACAACAACAGCAACAACAACAACATGAATGTTAGCAACAGCAACAATCAGGACATATGAAACCCTTTTCTGAGTTAGCCTTTGCCTTTCTCCATCTGTGTGTGTGAAAGAAAGAAAAAAAATTGGAGCGAAAAGCATTTTATGAGCTCTGCCTTGATTTTCTCTCTTCGTCGATTTTATTTTTTTCTGTTCCATTTTTTTTTTCTGCTACCGAGGCAACCCTTTTTTTTCTGCATCGGATCAAAGGATTACGAAAAGTTTGGTGATGCGTAAAATGAGTTTGATGTTGATATAAACATGTTGATGATGTTTTAATGTAAATAAAACTGCCGAGCAGCCATCGAAACCCTGAAACAGAGCCGGGACGGAGACCGGGACCCGGATCTGAATCGGGATCTGGACCGCAATCCTGTAATGATGTGTAATCGTCTGCGGCTAAATTTGTTGAAAAGTGTTCTCCACATACATAAGTTGTGAACTATATGGCTTCAAAATGTATAGATATACATTTTTAAGACAAGTCAATTTAAAACATATACAGCGTAATCGACTTAAAAATACCCTGCAGTTAGTTGTAAGGCCAACAAAAAATGTTAGCTTGAGCTTGTAAATGGAAATACATAAATAAGGAAGAGTTCAAAATATCTGAAGCCTGCTTAAAAATATTTCAACGTTAAAATTTTTATATTGAATCAAAGCTCAAAATTTTAATACACAGAAAAATATTTGTAAATAAAAGACCACTAAGTTTTAGTGATTTTGAATCTTAGTTAATTTTTTTTCACAATTTTATATTTATTAATCGTTTTAAATTATGTTAAAGATTCCTTCGATTATATTTGCTTATGAAATAATCTGCTTTCAGCTACAAAGTTGCTTTAAATTCTCTATCTCATGAGCAAATCGAACAGTCATCAAACTTTGTCTGTCTGCTATGAAAACGGCACAATAAACAAGTCGAAACAAGGTGCAGAAATAATTTGCAACTGGTTTAAGAACTGTTGTGAAATGCTTGGCAGGTGAGATGACAGATGAAGTTGATTTCCGATGGAATCGTTTGTTGAAACTAACTAAATGCCAGACTCTGCAGCTGAAAAGCAGAATTGACATGTCAAAGTCGCTTAAGTGAGACACACAGCACAACAGGATTCAGTTATTGGGGCTCCAACAACAAAACAAACACTTTATGAAGTGTGGAAAGTGTGGCTGACTGAGCGAGTGCTGTTTTCATGCAGCCCTTTTCACGCACGCCTGGCTAAATGCCTGACCCTGTTCCTTGATTCTGACTGTAAGTGTGAGTATGAGTATGAGTGTGAGTGTGAGTGTCTGAGTGTGAGTATGGGTTACTGAGTACACTTGAAATTGATGCGTGACCGCAGCACGTACGAATTTTTGGCTATAAATTCTCAACACTCTGCCAAAAAAGTGTTTTAAAAATGTTTATAATTTTGAGTGGCATGCAACGCCGAGTCGAGTTGCCAGCTGAACGCTGTCTGCGCCACGTCTGCACCTTTGCGCCTTTGGGCCATGGCTCCTTTTGGCCTCGGCACGCGCCAAGGTCTTTTCCTTGCCCTACTTCATTTTCTGGTTGGCCCAAAAAATATTAGGGTTCAATGTCCCCAAGGCGTCATCGTCGTCGTCCTCGTCCTCGTCTCAATAACAACGTACTGCGGCCGGGAGAAATTCTCATGGAAACGTGCGTAGTTTTCTGTATGAATTGGCACACACTCATACACACACTCACACACACACTCACACACACACTCATGCTCATTTCTGTAACTGTCTCATAATGCGCTTATTACGATGGCACATAAAATAACAATTTATCTGAGCATTACAAATTTGCCCCCAACGCGGCCCTTTTATGTCAGCTCTTGACAGGATCTCTTAGCTCTTAGCCCAGTCAGCTGTTCCTGCTTTCCTTCCTTTCTATGACCTAATGCTGTCATTATGCTAATAGTTTTATTGCCGCTGCACTTGCTGCCTCCTGTTCCCTACTGTTCCCTTTTACCTTCTCCACATGAATGTTTAATGAATTTATTAGCACGTGCAGCCAATGACTCTTGGCCAATGTCCTTTGTGCCTTGTACCTGTCCCTGCCAGGGTCCTTTAGCCATATTGATGTTTGTATTGATTACGTGCACCTCCTGCCTGTGTTTTGTTTGTCTACCTGACCAACAAAAGCAGCTGCTCCTTCCCTCCGTCTATTCCCACTCAATGTATGATACTCAAAGTCCTCTCATGTTTTTTTATTGTGTCTCTCGCACAGCTGCTAACTAAATATAATTCTAATAAATGTTACTATTTTTATATCAAGCTGAGCTCAATTTGACGGCCCATTGTCATGGCTAAATATGTCGCTATAGTTTTGTGTTTCTATGAATTGCATAGACAGTTTATTTATTGCTTAATTGATGGCAAATAAACCTTAATTAAGGACACTGACAGCGCACATAAAAATGTAAGGAAAGCAGGCAAAATGTAGATTAAATTAAGTATTTTGGAATTAATAATGCTGCATTGAGAAAATTTCACTTACTCTTAAATTTAAAGAGAAATGTTAAGATACTTTTATTTTAGATATTATTATGTTTATACTTTCACTGTACCAAATCATAATTTGGATCTGTATTTTTAACTTAAACTTTCATGCAAATTTCATAGAAAATTATTTGAATACACAATTATATTTGATTTTTGTTTATTGTTGAAAATATATGCAGTTAAATATATAATGTATTGATTAAACCTTTAATACCTCTCCTGTAATCTGAGGATCTTCTTGTTAATTACCTAAATTTATTCTGCTAATAATATTAAAAAATGTAAAAAATCTTGTATTTATTTTAAGTAGAGCTTTCAGCTTACTTCTAAAAATAATTTCAATATCTGACTTAATTTTGTAAAATATTCGCAGTCCAATTTCTATTTGCGAAATCGTTAATACTATTATTAGTCCAACCCCCAGCGACTTATTTGACTTACAGCTCAGAAAATTAATTTAGCCTTTTCTGCCCCTTGGCTGCGAACATCCCTAAAAACCTGCTGCCTGGGTAACATCTGTTGTAAGCGCATTAAAGGCTCTCACTTCTCGTAGGCGGTCAATGTACCCTTAGCCAGCAGGTCAGGGGTCAGATGTCAGATGTCAGCAGTCAGGGGGTTATTTGCGCCGAAGATGACACAATTTAGAGAGCGGACCATTGGTCAACAACAATCAGAGGCGCATCCAACCCCTCGTGGCTATTTATTAAGCCTTCAGCACAGCCCACAGTCATCAGTCGAGGCCCGCTTTAATTGCTGACCTTCTGTCGGCCTGACCTTTGGCCAGAAGTTACGCTTGAGTGCGTAACGGCTTTTTTAGGTCGCTGTCTGACCGAATTGTGAATTGTGTTTGGTCAGCTGCTCAGCTTGAATCGGTAGCTACTTGGCTTACTTATTCAGACTTATCTCCCACTCGACGCTCGTCTTGCGTAATTCAATTATAAAATTCTCATGGTCAATACGCTTTAATTGCAGTTTTTATATTGGGCGCGTGCGGATTACAAGTTGACAAGAGGAGAATAATGCGCTCTAACTGAAACTGGAACTAGTTTTTGAATTGGTATTGGTATTGGGGTTGTTGTTCTTGTTGTTGTTGTTAGCCTGTCAGTCGCATGAAAACTCATTTAAGGCCCGAAAATTGTGTCCCCATGGAGCATTTTCTGGGCTGTGATGTCAGGCACGCCTTCATGTCCTGACCAGGCATATCCTGGCACTTCCTGCCGCTGGCACGCACTCTTCACTGCTTTCTTTTTTTCTTCTCTGCCCTGGACATTTCCATTTACCGCAATTTCCTACCCCCTACCCATTTGCTGGCATTTATTCCAACCCCAAAAACACAGCCAAAAATAAAGTCGCAACCCCTTTTTGGGTTGTTGGTCTATTAAATCGAAAAACGATTACAAACTATAATGCAGTGTGTTTGTTTTGTTTTGTTTGCTTTCTGTCCTTATTCCCGTCCCTCCCCCAACTCGTCTCTCCATCGCATTTTCTGTCTAGCTGCAATTATTGACTTTGTCTGGTCAACGCATCGCATTTTCCCATTTTGGCGCAAATGTCAATTCTCTATTCTGTTGTCGTTTTCCTGTCGCCCCCCTTTGATTTTCATGGGCATTAAACTTTTGTTAGTTTCGCTGTTGTTGTTGTTGTAGGCCTGGTCTGAACTGTCTGTCTGCCTATCCGTCTGTCTGTCTGTCTGCCTGTCTGTCATGGCTTTTGTGGTCATGTCATTGTTTCATTTTCACACGCAACTACCAACTACTGTGTCCTGCCAGCTTAACGTGGCCAGCAGCCATTTTCCCCTCCCTCCCCCTCCTCCCCCTTACTCCCCCATAACATGCACAGCACAGCTGTTAAATTGCGTTCAGTTTTTATGTGCAATTTCTGTTTTATTTGTATTTGTATTTGTATTTGATTGTGATTTTATCAATATGTTTTGTTGCCGCTCGACTCGTCCTTAATTGAAATGTTCAGCGGGCGTAATGTTATTGCCAGAAAGTCGCATCGCATGTTTGGTCACATAATTCCCCCAATGACTAAACTCACCCACACACACACACACTCACACAGTTCTTAACCCTTGTGCAGCCCCCAGTCAATTAATAATAAATTATGATTTTCATTGGAAATAGACAGATATAATACAAAAGTTGTGGGCGGCATTCGATTTTGCTCTAGTTGTCTTCTTTTGTTGTGTGTGTGTTTGTGTGTGTGTGTGTTTGATGTTTGTTTGTCCATGATTAGATTCTTTGCTAGGAATTAGCTTTACTGACCTGAAGACCACAAGTTCATCATATGTTTGAGTTAATTAAACTCTAAACACAATATGTGGATATCAAAGGAATTTGAAATTCACTTTTAATTTACAGCGGGGATTCTCTTTCATTAGTAAGTGAACTGCTAACTAAACAACAAAGTTAGTTGAGGTTGGACTTATTAAATTTTAAAATCTAAATATATGGACTCCTTAAATATGTGTTATTTCTAATTGTTTTCTCTTCCCTATGTTAAAAGTTTATATATTGCGGGCATGTAAATTTCTATATATAATATACAAGTAAACTTTATTTTATATTTTTAAATCCCTTAGACAATTTTTTAAACACATATTAAATTTTAATGTGTCACAGAGTTTTTATTTTTCCTTATAAAAAATGCTAACATTTTAAGCTTTCAAATAGTATGGAAATAAAATAAATATTTCAATGATATAATTTGCAAAGCTGTTGTTTAATTACTTAATAACTTTTTATCTGTAAAAAACACTTTGTGCTCAAAAGCTGCTTCAGTTTGAATGAGGAAAATATGTGTTTAATAAGATAAAAATCATTTGCGACGTCAACGTTTATTTTTCTGCATTATTTTACTCCACGACTAATTCCAGAAATTGCCTGAGAGCCAACGAGCCAAAGAACGCGAGTGGCACGCACAGTTTGGGGCAGGAAAAAAAAACAGAGAAAGAAGCAAAAAGTGTCAACTAGTTGACCCCATCGCAAGTAGCCAGAACGCAAGTTGCAACAGAACAACAAGAAAACATGTCAAGCCAGGACAGAATATAGTAAGAGACATCAAAATGAAGCTGCACGAACTATACAAAAAAAAACAACGAAATGAACGAAAGAAAAAAAGAAATTGAGGAATGAAGTATGAAGTACAGAGTGGAGGATGATGATGGGGCATGCAACGAGACGAAGCAGTGCAAATGAAGTTGCCAAAGCTGCTTGCCTTGCGACACAACCTCACTTCTAGTTGTGTTGCACCAAGTTGTTGTTGTTGTCTGTACTGTTGTTGTTGTTGTCGTTGTGGGCCAATTACAGTGCAAGCGCTGGGTCGCTGGCTCGAATTGAAACCGTGCAGCGCAGTGTGTGCAGTCACGAGATAAACAAGTTGGCAGCCCTGCAAGTGGCACGACTCTCCGGCAACGTCTACGTCTCTGTCTTCATCTCCGGCTAAGCACAGTGGTCCTTTTCATCAGTTAAGCTCGGATTAATTAGTTGATTTTCGAAAAATGTACGACTATTATACTAAAAGCTTATTTATAAAAAAAAAGGAAAACTTTAAGTTGATTTAATTTTAGAAAAAGAAATTTTTTTTCAGAAAATTGCTTAATTATTTGTTAACTTTTATAAATTGATTGAGCTTATGAGAGAATCTTATCAATTTAAATATATTTTTTTTAGCGGAAGTACATTTTGAAGACTTATTTTTACGTTGACAAGAGTACTTTTAAAATATACAATGACTAAGGATTTATGTGTCTATTATTAATACTTATATACCTTCCTAGCTCAAGTCCTCATTGTCCAAAGAAAAGCTTAAATTATGGAGACTTTGACTTATGGAAATCTGTGATTTATTTTTAAATTTTGTTGTTAAAAGAATGGCATTTATTCAAGTTAAACCTCCTATAAAATTAGGAAATAAAAAATAAAAAATTTGCGGCTATTAAAATAACAGCGAATAATAAAACAATTGAAGCTAAAGCTTGGGCTAAAAAATATTTTAATGAAGAATCTGTAGATTTTAAATTATTAGTATCTCCTCTTAGGGGAATAAAAGATAATAAATTAATTTCTAAACTTATTCAAGAATTAGATGTAATTGTAATTAATGTTCCTATTATTATTATTATTATTATTCAAAATAAAATTTTTAAAGAATTATTAAAAATAATGCCTTTTTTCATTAAAATTTTTGTGCATTGTTTACAAGTGCCGAATGATAATCTTTTTATCAATAATCCAAAACTTCAGAAAAAGAGCTAACAGCTTATTAAATATTATGCTCAAAAAATTTCAAATTCACTTAAAATTTGTGAGATACATTTGTTATCAATAAAAGACAAGTTTCTAGGGAATGTCAAAATTCGAGTTAAGTTAGGCAAAGTAATCACTGTGCAACGTTTCGTCCCTCCGCGTTTCTCCGCACCTCACTCTGCCTGTCATTTTGAGCTTTGCGCTCATTTTCGCCTTTCGCAATGGCGGCGTTTCCTTGCTCCTCTCTCTCCCTCTCCCTGTTCTTCATCTGCTCTTCTAGTTTTTTTTGTTGTTGTGCCCTTTAGCTCGAATTGCATTGTTACGGCTCACGGCAAATGCCCAGGGAATGACATTCAGCATTGGGTGTTTGTCTATGTGTGTGTGTTGAGCTAAGTATCTGTGTGTAGATGTGACTTGCGGTTCGACAAGCGTAAGACATTTTCAATTACAGTTGCCAGCATTGCCGCAACGTGGCAAAGTCCCACTTGCCCCCAATGCACCAACTGCCACAGTTGCAATCCCAGCTGCTGCCATGTCCAGTTGCCAGTTGCCAGTTTCCAGCATCAGCTTCAGCTTGAGTTTCAGTTTCAGTCTCAGTTGTAGCTGCAGCTTTTGGCCCGCTTTCAGTCCATGTGGCACTCGTTAGCCGTGCCGCCAAATCAAGTTGCATGCAACGCATGTGGCCATTGTGTTCCCTTCTCGCTGCTTCGGCTGCTCGTCAGCCACGAAATGCGTCAATTAGACAAAATTGCAATTGCTGAAAGTAAATGTTTGTCACTAACTCCTTTCCCTTGCCACAGGCCAAGTTCTTCTTGTTGTTGTTGTTGTTTCTTAAATAGGCACATAAATTCGTCTTGTTGTTGAAGTTTTTCGCTTTCGCACTTTACGTTTCGTTTTGTTTGGCGCACAAAACTTTTATGACTGCTAATTTGTGTTGTCAACAAAGTTAACATGTCCGCACTTGTTTGTGCCTCAAACTAAGTTAAGACAAGCACTAAGATTGTCACTACTTCTCATTGACAGCGCAAGTTGTTTACAATTTAATTACTTTAGCTACAACTTACTTATGTCAATTGCAGTTAATTTCTTTTACAAATGTGCAACAAAATAAGTTTTATAAATTCCATGCATTTAACATTTATTGCAGTCTTTTGTTTAGTCTTTTAAGTCCTTGTTTCATCATTTAAAATTGTCAGACTCATGAATCTATCATTTATTTAAATTAATTTGTTCATTTGTTTTGTCTCTACTGAAATTCGGCATGTTTATTTATGCGAAAAGCGTCAGTAAAATTTAAAATATTTAATTGATAAAGTTTTGGATTCACATGCAACTTTTACTGTCAGCAATTAATAAATAAAATACATTTTTTAAATTTTCTGCAAGAATTATTTATTGACTATTATTTTAGTGGCTGTAATCAAAATAGATTGATTGTTTGTGATTTGATTTTATTTATTGATTGTATATGAAAGGAAAAAAGGTTGGGTTACGTATTTTTGACCCTTAAACAATTATTTTACAACGCATTTTGCAAGATAAATTTTAGAAACTATTTAAATCATGTTTCCAATAGTTCGTTCATGTGAAAAAATAAACAAATAAACAACAAATTATTAAATAAATTGAAATTATTTTTTAGGCATTCCCAGATAAGATTTTCCCTCAATTTTATTGCAATAATTTGTCTCAGAAAATATATGCTTATTATTAAAATTATATTTATATTTACGTTATATTTCTATAAAAGTTATAAAATAAGAATAAAATGCTTTTATTTTCATTAATATCTTGACACCGATTATTTTTAATATTTCCCTCACGATATTTGTTCAAGTTGCCTTGTTCTTCGTTCTGCCTACACTTTTTATCAGCTCATTGCACTCTTCAATGTACAGTTAAGTCTATGACTGATTCCACGCACTCAAGACTCCATAACTGTGCTGCATTAGGGCCCTCACCTCTTGTGGGCTGTTAAGTATCAACACCCCAATGGGACTCGAGTGCAATTAAGAGTGCAACTTTATGAGTCACTGTCTATCAGAGTGCCCAGCAATAACAACAACACTTCCATAACCGCAGAGGGGTGCTGAAGAGAGAGAGAGAGAGGTAGGAGGGAAAGAGAAGTCGAAGCGACCACACAGTTGCGCTGAGCCGCCTAAACGAGAGACGCCTGTCAATCAATCCCGGGGCAGTGGCATTTGGGCACTTGGGGCATGCAGCCGAAAACACTTTAGTCATAAATCAATTAAAATTGATTTGCGGCTCCTCTTTCCACTCCCTACCCCTCACCCTGCCCAACCAAAAGACAACTGAAAAGGGACTCTGACAAAACACAGTGCGAATTACGAGTGTATATTATAAAAAAAAAACAAAAAATGAATCTCTTTTTTTTCCAATTCAACATTCTGCATTTTCTTATGCGTACAATTTCCGTAATGAATCGCAGCATTGCTGGAAATTATCTAGCATCAGCTAGAGTTGCATCTTCAGTCTGGTTTATGCCACAGTTTTTCTCTACACTTTTTTTTGTTGCCACTTAGACTCGTTTGAGCGATTTATATGAAAGACGCAAAGTTGCCTTAGCCCATTTACCCATGGAGCATTCAGTATTTTCACTGCGTATTCCAGCTATCTGCAACATCTTTCAGCTGCTGCCACAGACTCTGCTGATGTTGCCCCCTCACGTTGCAGCTTCTCTTATCTGAAGGAGACAGCGCCAAGAGCGAGTCGAGCAAACGAAGCGTGGCCATTTCAGTTCAGCTCGGTTCAGTTCAGGGTCGCAGTTGCATCCATGACTTCATATTGCCATTTGCTTTATAGCACATTTTCTTCTTCTGCTTCTTCAACATGTTTTCTGCTTAACGAATTTTAAATATTGACAGCTATTTGCCAATTGCTTCAACTGCAACTGCAACTGCAGCAACAACAACCTCGAGTGTCCATAATTTTGTTATGCTGCCTGTCTTTGGCATATTCCTAACTCTTTTCGGGCCATAAATAAAATTGTTTTTATACCCGTTACATAAAAAATAAGCAAAAGGGTATATATAGTATTCGTTGCAATGTATGTAACAGGGAGAAGGAAGCATCTCCGACCCTATAAAGTAAATATCTTCTTGATCAGCATCAACAGCCGAGTTGATATAGCCATGTCCGTCTGTCCGTCCGTGTGAGGGCTTAGAGCTCAGAGACTATAAGAGCTAGAGCAACAAAATTTGGCACATAGACTTTCTATAAACCTCACGCAGATCCAGTTTGTTTCAAAATATTAGAATTTTTTTACCAATTAACGTTAACTACTATTATTACCTATCATCCTACTAAATCGTAATAAGATCGGACAAATAGTAAGGTGGTAATGGCTGATTAAAGTTTTTCAGCAATGTAAGTGCCTAAAAGCATGCTATAAAAAATACTTTAAATTTATTTATATAAGTAACGGGTATCCTACAGTCGGGAGCTCGGCTAAAGCCTTTCCTACTAGTTTTTATACTTACTTTTTATGTGCAACTGCTGCCAGTGCTTCTTCTTCCTCTTCTTCTTGTTACTCCTATACTATTGCCTCATATCCAGGCAACAGCTGAGCTCGAGTCCTGCCATTATCATATGTACTCCTGTTTGCATATGCATATAAATCGAGATGCACACTGTCCGATAGCTCTTCTTCTCTCTCTCTCTCTCTCTCTCTCTCTCTTTCTCTCTATCTCTGTCTCCTTCGGTCTTTTTGTGTGTGCAATTTTCATAAATATTTCATTTAGCGTAACTTATACACTTACCAAGAACTTTCCGCTCTTCTGGCTGGCATTTTTGCTTAGCTTATCTTTGGTTTGGCATCTTTTACTTTGTTGCATCTTCAAAAGGAGACGACTCCTGGTCGGGACAGGCAACTGCTGTGCATTTCCCCCAGCTTGTTGCTTTTGCTACTTGTCATAAATTGGCAAAAAGAAAACACAAATACGCACAGCACAAAAGAAAAAGCGCTTCGCATATTTACGTATTTTGCTGCTGCATTTTTCTCTCTCTTATATTTTCCTTTCTTGTAGTTTGACATTTTTTTAAGCTCTGAAAATATCTCTTGTGTTGCCTTTAAATCAGAGATGATTAAGTTGTTTTGCCTCTAATGAATTCTGAGCAACAAAGTGCTTTAAATGTCATTCCGTTCGTTGCTTTGGGCCAACTCAACAACAATCGTCTGTTAATTGCCAATGGCAACTGTCCCGCCCCAACATTGTGCTGAATCAATTACAAAGCAATTGGCTGACAGTGTTTAGCTGCTGGCCAAATTAAGAGGCAGCAGGCAAGAGAAGGTAAGACAGGTCAGGCCAAGCACCTGCTAATTGAATGTTATTTATAATGACTTGAATGCATTAATATGGCCTAAAGCAGAATGCTGAATGCTGAATGCGCTAACACAATGGCCATAGAATGATATAAAATGTCTTCATTTGAAGCAACAGCTGGACATGGCAAGAGATGTATGTAAATAGATGGCAGCTCAAGTGAAATGCCATTGCTCGTTTTGGCCGAGTTACGAGCATTCAGCTAGGGACATGGCCGGGATAATGGCTCGCTTAGCATGCATTAAAATACTAATTTCCATGAAAGTAGCAAAAAAATAGGCGGTAAGCATCAGCTCCCCTTTTCTCCTATTCTACTCCCTTTCTACTCCCTTCTTCTCCCCTTTCCCTCCTCCCTCTTCTTCTCCTTCATCCCGTCCAGTTGTCGATGAAGCCGCCGTCTGTCTGGCAGGCGTTGCCTTTTAATAGAGCCACACTAATTACACGCCGTTAGACTGAACGCCACTGAGAAGTCAGTTCTGCCCTGGGACGGACAGACGGACGGACACTCTCTGCTGCCTGCCTCTCCATGTGGGTGGAAACATGAGTATCTCTCTACTATATATGTGTATGTGTGTGTGTGTATGTTTGTTGGCAGTATATAACGAGATGCCGCTTTATTCCTGACGGGCTGTGTTGGCTCATTGCCCGTTTCTCTGTTTGTGCAGCAGCCAAGTCAAATTTGTAATTAAAGCAGCGGAATTTATGAAACGTTACATTTTGTAGACACACACACCAATTTATCTAGTTTATGCGCAGTCTATACGTGATCTGTGCATAATTGCGAATATTTGAGAAAAAGATTCCCTTGTGATGCACTTATTCGATATTCTGAATTATTGAAAGATTTTATCGTATTTATTCGATTTTTTTCCTAGCGCTTAAGTACATAAGATTACTTAAGATAAAGTACTAGTCATAATATTTATGATATTAATTATAATTATGACTGGAAATAAAGAACGCTAAACACATCATTGTTTTTATTGTTTTACTTATCTCAATTTCTTAGTATTTTAAATTTAAAATCGTAGAAAGTGTTCCTGAAATCAATATTTAATTGCTTAGTATAATTCAAAAAAATTTTTTTTCTATTTTAGAAATTTTTAATAATAAGTGCAATAGAACTTTAAGTTTTCAACCAACGAATAAACGACGTCTCTGGTGACTCGCTTTAAAAACACTTCATCTTTCTGATTATAATTATTATTGGGAACATACTGTTCGACATTTTTTAAAAGCTTCTTATTTAAGTAAAATTAAATCTAGTTTAAAATCCTCTCCACTTTTTTTGATGTCTTTTTTATTTTGTTCAATAAATAACCGTTAAGTAAAATGTAAGAGCAGATTAGTATAAATTAAATTCGCTTTGGAATCGTTCCAATTTTTTGTGTTGTTCTTTTCAATATTTTATTTAATTTTCATGATATTTTGAAGTACTCGGCAAATTTTTTTATATTAAGAAAATTTCAAACAATCTTTAAAAACATCTTTAAAAACATCTTACATCAACTCAACTATTTAATTATAATAACTTTTTTAAACTAATTATATTTTGTTTACAATTCACAAAATCGTAAAATAATATTTAAATTCTTTAATAATACAATTATTTATTTTGTGTCGTTCTTTTCAATATTTCTTTTAATTCACATGATATTTTTAAGTGTTCTGCGAATATATTTTTATATCAGAAAATTTCAAACAGTCTTTAAAAATATCTTAGATTCTTTTAACTCAACTATTTAATTTTAATTTATTTAAGTACTTTCATTAATCAGGAATTCTGTACTTACCGCAATTACGTCAACCGCATAAACCTAATTAGGATACACACAGTTTTGTTTGTCTCTTGTTGATGTTGTTGTTTTTGCTGTTGTTGTTGTTGTGTTGTGCTCATTTGCTTGCAAGTGCATTTCATGTTGCTTTCCTTTTGTGTGTGCGAGTTAATTTTGTGCACAGTTTTTTGATGAGCAGTGTAAAAGCTCAAAAGGGAAACTGTATTCGCAGCAGCATCGCTTTATTTTTGCGTCGTTCCCTTTTTCATTTATAGTATAGGACAGTATATATTTATATGTGAGTCACTCTTGCATTTATCCTTGTAACCACGTTCTTTGCGAGCGCTCTTCAAATTTTATGACCACATAAGCGGCCGCATTACCATCACCATCTCCATCTCCATCTGCAGCTTCAGTTCCAGCCGATTCAGCGAGAAAATTATGCCACTCCACACACACTCAGACACACACACACACACACACACACACACACACACACACACACACACACACACACACACACACACACACACACACACAGTCAGCTTCATCTCCAGCTGGCTTGATGATGGTCAATTGGACAGAGTTGTCACAAAGGGGGGGACAGTGGTCAGAGGGGGGCAGCAATATATAAAATTTATTAGCAGAAATTATGATTATTTCGTTGCTCTTTGCTGCGTGTATTTTTAATATCCATTTCACAATTTTCCCTCCCCTTTCTCTACCGCATGTCCTGTTGCCACTGTGAGCTCCTTGGGCGCCTTGGAGTCCTTCGGTTCCTTCGGCTCCTTCGGTTTCTCCTGTGCATTTTAATGGCCACTGCGTCTGTCTTTTGCCAGCTGCATCAATTCCGTTAGCTGCTGTTGCTCCTCTTCTTGTTGTTGTTACTGTTGTTGTTGCCTTTTCTACTACTTTTTTTCTGCTCCTTTTTTACTTCTTGTTTTTTTGAGTGGCGCTCGTTAAGCTCGCTTTAATTTTTACTTGAGACCATAATTTTTGCTGTTGCCGTTGCTGCCACCGGAAAAAGCAAAGCGTTTTTTATGCGCCAACAATTTGCGTGAGTTTAATTGTGGCCAAATGGCTGGCAAAGCCGACGTTTCATTTTATCCAGCCGGTTCGGGCCATTAGACTTGCCAAATTGTTTCAGCCTCAATATGTGTAAGCCCAATTGAAAATGTAAGCCTTATGAATTGCAAATCTTTGAATTCGCTACGTAGCTTTAATCGAAATATGAAAAATCGAATGGCGCAAAGAAATTCTAAAGCTGAATGTAAAAATATTAATTAAGTTCGGTGGAAAAGTAAATGAATTAAATTTAAAATGGCATAATTAATTTTGCGATTTTGTTAATTTTCAATTAGTGCGCTGCAGCTTAATAAAAAGAACTCGGCATAAATATAATATTATTAAGCGATTAATAAAACTTGCCAAGAGTGCATTAAATTGATTGAAGATTAAAATATATTTAAATAAAATTTAACTTTAAGAATATTAAAGCTAAAAAGTGAGAGTTATATTAAATATATTTTGTTTTAAATTTGATGTGGGAATTAAGATAAAGGTGGCTAATTTGGGAGTTGAGTATATCACAGTGTACATTCTTTAAGTACGCCACATACTTGCGCATCGAGCACATTTCCATAACAATATTTAATTTTGCCTATATGCAGTCTATTTGTAAGCCAAAGAGCCCGCGGCGCTGCTACCCTCAAGTACCTAGCCCCCTTTGCCCCCCTCCAGAGACCCTATAAAAAAAAGACAAATGACCCATTAAACGCAAAACTTGTGCACTTTCATCGCAAGGACGAAAGGAGACGCGAGGCAACGAAATGCAAACGGCTCAAGAAAATATTGCCCCGCAGCAAAGACAACAAACTCTTGATTTTTATAGGAGCAGAAATACCTGCTGCAGCTCCACCTCCGGGCAGGATGGGAATGGAAATGGAATTGGGAATGGGAGTGGGAATGGGAATGGCAGGGATAACGGGCATAAAACGCCAAGATATGCGGAAGGCTTCACGCAGCGTCTATTTTTCACTTGGTCGGTCTGTCGGTCTGTCGTGGTGGTGAAGGGGGCAAAAGGGGTTTGTCTTAGGATTTGTTGTGCTTATGAAAGCATTAAACTTTCCTCATTTAAGGCAGCGCACTTGAGTTGCCTTTTTTACTGCAATTTCGTCCTTCAACTGCTGCTCCTTTTTCCTCCTCCCTCTCCCTTGATCCCTTCCTCGTCGACACGCCCCACTCGTTGCCATTCCCATTGCCATTGTCTTCGTTTTTTTCGTTGTCTTTGTCGTCTGATTATGGCTTTGAGCTCGCAGCGCTCCCAATTGATACCCTGTAATCAATGTTAGAGATGGGTAGACTTTAGTTTCTTTTATTTACAATTTGAAAAACATTTTTAACAAGAGATATAAATATATTTAAGAACGTAGTGCTCAATAATCTAACAATATAGTTAATCTTATTTAAAATATAAAAAAAATTTGTTAATGCCACATGACCTAAAGACAATTAGAAGCGCACCCCTTTTCAAAACCAAACTTCCTATGCACCTAAACAATTTAATTTACAAAGATTTCAAAAGCAAGTTATATTAAAAATTGTTATCATTAAATTATTAAATTGACATCGAATTGTTAAAATTAAGTATAAGTTATTTTAAAACAATTGTAATACCAATCATAGGTTTAAATATATTGTGTTATGTTGTGACTAGTGCAATAATCATAAGTTCCTTACAACTTGTAAAATAAATAAATTTAATTAAATTAAATTAAATTAAATCTACTTATGAAGATACTAGAAATATTAAGATATGAAATGCTTTATCTTTATTATCAAAAGCTTGTAGGCTATATTTAAATATTTTATTGGTATTTTAAAAAGTCGAAAATTATTTTTAACTGTAAGAAACAATTACGAAAATTTAAGATGATATAATGTGTTGTTTTCGTTTGACTAAGGTAGCTAGTTACTTTTATAAACAAGGGGGCTCCGCCCCCTGCTCGCTTCGCTCGCCTACCCCCGGCTCGCTTCGCTCGCGGGGAGGTGCGGCTACAGTCGAGTTTGCTCGACTGTAAGATACCCTGTGCCAGTCTCCATAAAATAGAATATTGGTTTAAATAAAATTAGTAATGTGTATGTTAGCATAAAAACATAAATATTTAACGCCGCTCGAATTAGCTTCCGATTTCATAAAATCGTTACCCAGGGAACACCACGGGGAGGCCATTACAAATGTAATGGGGTCATTTTCCAAATATTAATTTGGAGACCTACGAGTCGACTTGAGCTGTCTAAAAGCCCCTAAGTTCCCCAAAATAAAAACTTAATATATTCTGCAAAATTCAGGAGCAGATATTCTAAAGAATATAACAGATAATATAAGAAATACGTAAATAACAATTTCTGCATGCTTCAATAGCAGATAATATAATATAAGAAATATATGAATAATATATGAAATATATGAATGAATATAATAATTAAAGACGTAAAATTTAAATCTTAATAAAATATAAAAATGTATATACATACATATATGCATCCAAATTAATAGTACATACATACATACTTATTTAATACTAATAATTAATCTGTACTATCCTTGACACTAACTGAAAGACCATTGTGATAACTATAAACAGTCTCAAAAGTTCGGGCGCTGATATTATTTGCAGAGATATTTGAAAATGCCCAATCAATATGTGTATCCATATTGGTAGTGGATGTTTCCAGTTCTAATAAGCTCCTAAATCCTTTTCTCTGCAAATTATTATATACTTCCCTAGTTGAGCCTTCAAGCTTTTTTAAGCATAAATTAAAATCTCCTAATATAATAGTGTCCCCCTCTAAAATTGGATATTGCCCAAATAGATCCTCTAATTCAGTTTTAAATGTTGATGAAGGGTAATTTGGACTTTTATACACAATTAGAAAAGCTATAGATTTGTATCGAAATACGCAATACTCAAAGACATACGAATCAATTTCTTTCCTACCGCTAACTTTAAATGAAATCCTATTAGCTACTTCATTTTTGGCATATACTAAAATACCTGTTAAAAGTCGCAATGACTCAAGGCGTTCCACAACACGAAACCCTGGAATTTCTATATTTTGTGTCGAATTGGTGGCTTCCACGAAACACAGAATAGATGACAGAAGCATTAATTTATCTGATCGAATATCAGCAATATGACAATTTAGGCTTTGGGTGTTGTGATAGAAAATCTCTAAGGCGGAACTGTTAAGCAAGTGAGAATAATGTGTTCGAAGTTGTTTAGCTGTTTGCAAATTCTCTAATTCAATTTTGACTTTTTCATCTATTTTGGGAGGCTGAGGAGGAACAAAATTTCCTATTATAAACAATCCTGAAGCTGTAGTTGCCCTACTACAGCCAACATATATGTGAGCACGTCCCATTCCTTTATTTGTGTGGACCACCACTTTGCTATACGTAGCTCCCTGACTTTTGTGAATAGTTATACCTTCTGCAGGAACAACTGGAAACTGCCTACGGTCAATAGTAACTTGCTCATTGCGCCCGTAATTGAAACTTCTCACCAGTTTCTGAATAGGGGTCCATAAAGGTTCAGATCGGTGTGCATATTTTGAGCGAGCAATTTGTCCCACAGTTTCCTCTAAAAATTGTATCCATAAAATAGTTGGAGTGTTGGATGTATCAAAATCTATTTGCATCAAAATGCCGGATGCTCCATTAACTAACCCATCCCCTGTATCTACATTGACCGTTATCATATATTTGGCAGTGGTTTTTAAAAGAAGAGACATACAAAGTGCCTGCGTTTCGGCCGTTTTAAAACTCTTGACAGCTTCTAAAATATTATTTTTTTGTGCCGGACTCAAATGGGCGCCTTTAATGACATCTTTAGCGGTAGAATAGAACTGTTCTGTTGGAATTAAATTTAATTTAGTGGTGTTGTAATTATCCACCTCTTTATTGCTATAAAAGAGATGGATTGCATCATCGGGCACGTCCGATGGCTGACACATTCTTGATCGGATAAGCTGAATATCATCAGCAGTCATGCAACCCGATGCCATATTATTTAGGGCAGAAGCGAATGGTTGATCATCCCGTTGTCGCATGATTTCAGTGAGCTCAAAATATCTAAAGAGGTCCCACAGAGGTGAACCAAAAATGGTTAAATAGGGATCATTGGGATTGGGATCAAAAATCCAACTACCAGCTACTGGTCGTAATTGTCTTAGATCACCGAAAACTATGACAGGAATATTACCAAAGGGAGCGGTACTTTTGAAAATTTGTTTTAATCGGGAATCTAAATATGAAAACATTAATGCGCTAACCATTGAAATTTCATCAATAATAATTAGTTTAAGGTCTATAAACCTTGAATGCAAAGTATTTACTACATCATGACTTAATGCTTTCAAATGAGCATTGCATTGGTTGAGTGGAAAAGAAAACATGGAATGCAGAGTTGATCCACTGATTCCGAAAGCGGCTTTGCCGGTTGGAGCACACAATGCTATTTTAATGGAGTCCTGGTTTCCTGGCTTCCGAATGTACATATCGGACAGGGATTGGTAAATTGCTGAGATAAGTCGGCTCTTTCCGACACCAGCACCGCCTCCAACGAATTCATGATAAACTGAATCATTTTTAGCGTTGTGCAAGACATGTGTCAAATAGGTTTTCTGTTTTAAATTTAGGGACCTAACCATATTGGCTAAGTTTTCTTCGGAAACTAAGGGAGGGAGCTTAATCAAGCGAATATTATTATCAATTACGTCGTTATCATCTCCATTGACATTTAAAACATTTATCTGAGGATCTATTTCTGGCAATCCTAAAACTCTAAAAGTACTATCTTCCTGATTTTCTGAATTATCCTGATCTTCCTCCTGAATTGCATTGTCCAGTGCTTCCTCAAGGTAACTATCATCTAATGCATTGTATTTCTTACGATTGCTTTCAATTAAAATATGGTTATGGCTACAAAACGCTTCGCAATCCCCCTCTACTAGCTCAACTTGCTCGTTACGCCATGGAGCATAGAGCATAACTAACTCCCTAAAATAGTCGCGTCTGTCAGTATTTATATTAAACCTTGTAAATCTAATGATGCACGGTGTGAGCCTTTTTTTAACAAAGCCACTACCATCATCAAGAGCATAAACTAATGATTCGGAAGCCCTAGGCTCTTCGTTTTCGTCATCTTGGTCTTCCAAGTCTCTTTGGCGAGTATTATTCTTTTTGCTAAAACTATATAACGCAGCAAAATCGGCTAGGCATAAGCTCTCAAGGGCTTGTGGACGATGAATGTAATGCTCAATAAGTCCTATTACGAAAATATCCTCACTGTTTTCGGGAAGATTTTGAAGTTGTTCTCTTGATTTAAGCATTTTTACCCTTTTCTCGGGCAACGAAGTATTTATAAATACTGTAGCACTACTGCTGCCGGACAGAGGCATACCTAAACAGCAGTAAACGGCTTCCTGAGCAGAAATCTCAGTGCCACAAATAAATTTGTTGCCTATGTGTTGCAACTTTTGTTTGATTGATGCATTACCTCGACTACATTCACTAACTGCTTCGCGCATTAATTTGGAAATTCCGCGCTGGGACTTGTTAATATAATTAACAACATAGGAACAGCAAGCATAGGGATCTAAGATGAACTGAATATCTATATTTGCTCGCTGCATCAAGAGAAGGAGTTTATTGTAATTATTAAGCTTAATAGCTGAAAAAGATCGCTTTAAAAAAATTTTTGGTTTCTTTAAACTCGATCTGAGGGCACTTTTATAGTTTTCATAGGACATATTAATTTGTTCGTGGGACAAGAAGCTGTCAAAATCTTCAAAGAGCTCTTTGCATTCATCATTAAAAGGATATTCTAGCATTGTTTGAATTTTTTCAAAATTTCTTTTGTGCTCCTCTATATTTTGAGTGTGCTCTCCAAATGGGAATAACATCTCAGTTTGAGGCATAGGAGGGTATGGAATACCGAATCTACAAATTTGCTTTCCTCTGAATTCTCGCTTGCAAGAATGTCCGTGGTTGTGAGTTTGATACTCTAAATATGGGCGAACTTCAGGACAATGAGCATCAGTTGTGATAAACTGATCAACAAAAGATTTGACTGATGAAATGCTAGAATCATCACTTATATCGAGCTTGGGGGCATCTTTCAGCCAAAAAATGCCATGTACATGTGGGGAGCCTCTCTGCTGAAACTCTACTCGCCAATAAAACTGAATGACCCTATGTCTACCGAAAACACCGCCTTCCTTCTTCATTAGTCTTAAAAGCTGCCTATATCGAAATTCGAAGTACCTAGCACATGTCACCGGATCTGCTCTAATAAGACGGGCTTTGTTATTAAAATTCAAATTGGATGCAGCTTCTTCTGTTATTTCTTGCTTATCTACATTTTTAGACAGCAAGACTAAAAGCTCCGTCCACCTGGTCTCAGCTGCCGACAATGTTATGAAAAAGGTCGGTAGACCAATCTGCCTAATCATAGCCATAACCTTCTTCTTTTCAGCTTCCCAATGAGCAGGAGAGGT
The DNA here is from genome assembly GCA_037043405.1 of Drosophila subquinaria. Taxonomy (NCBI): domain Eukaryota; kingdom Metazoa; phylum Arthropoda; class Insecta; order Diptera; family Drosophilidae; genus Drosophila; species Drosophila subquinaria. Next base: position 80,170 of record JBAMBL010001442.1, read on the forward strand.
GCGAATACCCTTTAAAACCCTATAGCCTTCGTCATGGCGTATTAAATTGTCTATGTGGTCCTCACTGAGGGCGTTTGCAGCCGAAATGCCACGAGCGGCGCTGTGCTTACGCAAGCAAATAGAAGTATTATTCCTAATATTAATCATTTCTAACTTTTTATAGTTAAGAAATAACTTGTCAGTTCTACAACCTCTCCTATCATAATTTCTAAGTTCTGACCTAACTATGGTTGTAAAACTTTCCTCACACTTTCTTTTAATTCCCGCATATATAGTTGGAAAGGCCAACTCCTCAGAATCGCTATCTTCAATCATATCTAACGGACGCTGTCCCTCTCCAGGAGCAATGACTATTCTTTGTATGGCAATATTTTCAATGGGAATATTCTCTAATAATGTTTCCTGACCTCCTGGGTTAATACTTTCCTCCTCTATTATATTCTGATCGTTTGAAGTAACTTGAGCTTGTAGATGCTCTGAAACAAAATCCCTATCTTCATCAGATGCAACAAAAGGAACAGCCGTATCATTAGGTGGAAACGAAGACAACCACTGTTCGTTTACAGTGACCTGGTGTTTCCTATACAGCTCTGTGTTTACTAGAAACTGAATTGCATTAGCAATTTTAGAAGGCCTGACGGTTTCTGCCATGAAATCTTGGTTGTATTCCATTTTACGTTTCAAGTGTATTTGAATTACCTCAGCTTCATTAAACGCCCTTGGAAGTGACGTTACAACATTGGCAACTGGAATAGGAACATTGACAACTGCTCCTTTAATAGCATTTTGCCGACCATATCCAAGGGACTTTATTATCATAAAAGGAAGGCGGGGAGAAATAAGCCTTTCCTCTAAAGGCGTTAAGCCCTTCAAGCATTCTGGAAGCTCTGGAAAATCTAGGCCATTTGTTATTGAAGCTTTCGGTTTGTTGCCTAGTTTAATTTTTGAACCGCAAGTTCTACAAAAAGTATAAACATTATTATCTGAGGGAAATTCAGATGAAAGATATAAAATATCTGAACTATCTTCAACGCTACACTTTTCTTCAATTAACTGACGAGATATTTTCATCAATTGATTTGGAAACCACAAACCTTTGCAGCAAATGCAAATCTGATTGGGTCCTTGCTTGACGACTTTATTGAAGGTGGCTAACATTTTATTTAAACTATTGTTCCTACTTTGAGACTGTCTATCTTCTAAAAGGATATTCGCACGCTCTTGCCTGATTCGGGTCGCATTTCTCCTATTCTCATCTGCTCTATTTTGACTATTGCTTCTATACTGACTAACTCTTTGTGATAAACTCCTATTGGCGTCAAGAAGTCGCTGTCTCTCTCGTATTCGCAAGCTACGTCTTGCAGGTGTATTATTTCCTTGCTCAATTAACCTACGAATACGATTACCTCTAGCCCTAGCTCTTTGACTTCTATCTATTTCTCTCTCTAAAATTCTTCTACTAAGGTCTTGGCTGTGATGCTCGTCGAACTCTGTCTTCTTCTCTTCTCTTTCCCGAAATTCTTGGCTTCCTATGCTCTTGGTGTGTAAAGTATTGGCTGCTTGTTCTACTGCTCTAACTAAAGGATCAGTCGTCGATCGGCGTGCTGCGAAGTATTGACTGCTTGCTTAATGCTCTACTAAAGGATCAGCTCGTCGATCAGCGTGTTGTAGTCTGTCCCGTTCTCGTTCCCCTTCCCGAAATTCTTGGTCTTCTCTATGCTCTTGGTGCTGTAAAGTATTGGCTGCTTGTTCTACTGCTCTAACTAAAGGATCAGCTCGTCGATCGGCGTGCTGCGAAGTATTGACTGCTTGCTGTAATGCTCTAACTAAAGGATCAGCTCGTCGATCAGCGTGTTGTAGTCTGTCCCGTTCTCGTTCCCCTTCCCGAAATTCTTGGTCTTCTCTATGCTCTTGGTGCTGTAAAGTATTGGCTGCTTGTTCTACTGCTCTAACTAAAGGATCAGCATCGTCAATCTCGCGCAGATGCTGCGATCAGACCTATTCGAATTGTTCCTATTTTGTTGTCTCCTAGCCTGACTAGCAGCTGACAATCTTTTCTGCCTCGGCATTTTTATGAAGTAATGTTTATTTTAGATTATAAGTATATATCGTATGTATGTATGTATATATTTATACTTAAATATTTTAGTATATGTATATAAAGAAATAAAATTTTATTTTAATTACTATAATAATAACAATATTTGCTATTATTATATTAAAAGAAATTATAAACAATATATATATGATAAGAAATATAATAAATATAGTTATAAATATAATTATAGAATTATATTGATAAAATAAAATAAAAAAGTTTGAATATATAAGCAACTTGCGATGTGCAGCAATAGTATCGAGAAGCCGAACCGAGCCGATACCGAGCCGATACCGCATCACCGCGCAATCAATGTATGTACGTACAATGCGTAACGGACAACAACAAATTCCCGCGCGCACTCTACATCTACATGTACATATGTGCACACATATGTACATGCACTGCAGGAGAATCACTAACACACGCGCAAATAAGAAAAATTGTCCACTTCACATATATAATAGCATATAACACTGCAAACAATGAATTATAGCACCACTGACTTGATTAAATTACTCTAAATTGAATTAATTGTATTTTATTAACTTAATTAAAATTGTAAATCGGAAATCGTAATCGTAATCGCTGAAGTCGATGTTGCTCACGCCAAGGGTAGCCACAAACTAAACTTTTTCTCAGCCTGCTGAAGTCTGGCAGCACCAGATTCAGTTTTGGATCACTTACAGAAAATGATCCATTTTCAGTTTTGGGTCATTTTCAGTGCTGTAAAACGATCTGTCGTCTCTCCTGCAGAAGAGCGCACAGCATTTAACTATGGTCTAGGTGGACTTAAAATAAACATAAAGTGCCATCATTTGGCATTTTTCAATGCATTCAAATATCTGCATACATTTATTCTAGCTTAAACTATGTTAATATATTGTAAAAGAATACCCAAATGATATCGATAATTTTATTTGCCTATCGCTCGCTTTTGCATTCGTACTCTTCGTACACGTGCTCACTGCTATGTTTTTTGCACAAGCAAATTTACACATGCTATCTCGCTCGCACTCAAAATGTCTATAGTTTTGAATTATGTGAATTAAAAGAAAAATCGAAATATCTTCTTTATTTATAGATCAATCGCTTTAAAACTTTCAGGGTCATTTAATAGGCTAACTTCTCAACTACCGGCTCAATTAAGAAGTGTTTTATTAAAAATTGCGACCTCAAATCGTTTTTTGCGATTTGTGGGCGAAGGAGGCGTGGCATCTTAAATTAAAAACAAACTTGATCTGCGTCCGGTATCCAGCAACCTACATGCTAAATTTGAAGTCTCTAGCTATTATAGTCTCTGAGATCGACGCGTTCAAACAGACGGACGACGACGGACAGACGGACGGACAGACGGACAGACAGACGGACATGGCTCAATCGACTCGGCTGTTGATGCTGATCAAGAATATATATACTTTATGGGGTCGGAGATGCTTCCTTCTGCCTGTTACATACATCACACAAATCTAATATACCCTTTTGACCATTTTCAATGGGCACAGGGTATAAAAATAAAATAAAATGTCGAGTGCCAAATTAGGTTTAAGCAAAAAAACTATTTATAAATATATCGTAAATCAACATTAAAAAGAAAAAGTTCTGTTTAATCTCATATTAGATATGAATTTATTTAAAACTAAACAGATATTATATATTTATTATTAACTATAATAAAAAACAAATTTATATAATATTGTGAAACTACATATTTTACAATTTTTGCATGAAGGGTATCTAAAGGTACTCAATTTAATTTTTGTAATCTTTGACTTGTCGCAAGAGTTGTTCGCTTAACCCGATTTCTGAGCGTTAGATTTGTGTAGTGTGTGTGTGTGTTTGTGTGTGTTTGCTGAGAAATATTATGCAATTTCTACACTTAGACAATCTACACACTTCCCCAGCATTTTGATGGCGCCCCGCAGCGTTTTGGGAGCTGAGGCTTTGCTTCGCCATTTTTTTGGGCTTCATCAGGAGAGAAATGCTGGGAAAGAAATAGAAAGAGAGAGAGAGGCAAAGAGACCGTTGATGAGCTGACACTGACTGCCACACATATACACACACTAGCACACATGCCTTGCAATTGTAATAAATGAATTTTGAAACATGGCGCGCTGTGTGTTGTCAGCATGTGGGCGTGGCAGCTCACAGCTCACAGTTTTACTTGTTTTCTCTATTATTTTTTTGCTTTCTTTTTTTTGGTATTTTGCAGCATTATAATGCTTTTTGGCTTGGCTGTTGTTTGTGGAGCCCTTTGTGCCAGCGACTTCCTTGAGGGATTTCAGTTGTGCCACGTCTGCTGTTCAGCTGTTTGCCTTTGCCGTTGCTTTTGCCGTTGCCTTTGCTGCTTTCGCTCCCTCTTTGTTTGCATTCTGTAATGTGAGAGCAAAAATAGCGCTCGAGCAAACAAATAAAAGTCTAGGAGTAAGAACTGTGACGACTGTTGAACTTTCGTGGCAACTGCAGTGCGTGCAACGGCAACTGAAACGGCAACTGAAACTGGAACTGCAACTGACAACAACTGCAATGCGTTGCAGGTTGACAAGCTGGGCGCTAAGCCGCTTTGGCTTTACCTTTGGCAACAGGATCAGCGTCGACAAGTCAGCGCGCGTCTTAAATACATTTGATGTGCAGCACGGCCAGCAAATAACAAAAGACGCAGCTGCGGCGCACGGTGCCACTGCCACGGCTTTTCCTTCAGCTAGACACGTTTTCCAAAATAACAGAATAAAAACAAAAGAAAAGTAGAAGAAGTAACAACATATTTAGCTCACGGCGCGACGTTCATATTTGCTTTGTACAGGCAGCGGCAACAAAAATAATAATAATAAAAAAGAAAACAAAAGGGAATAAAACAACAGCAGCAACAACAACACGAACAATGGCAACTGAGGCAGCAACAGTGACGATGACGTTGACGTTGAGTGCCTGCGAGGCGAGCCGAAGAAATAATAATAACAAAAAGCAAACAGCGCTCCACGTCCCCAAACCCCCAAACGCCTCTCCTGCTCCAGCCCCCTTTGCCCACTCCCCATCGTGGGAATTTTCATACGGCGCGTAGCAATTTTACACATTTACATAGTTAAACACACACACAGAAGAATACACACACTCACACACAGACACGTGGAAAAGTGTCGTCGCATAGCGGAAGTGAAAGAAGTTGTTGCTCCGGTTTCCTTCCTTCCCATTTCCCTCCCTCCCGTCACGTTGTCAGGGGCGCAAAAAAGGCGCAAATTATATTCCGTTGTAAGGCGAAGGCAAACACAAACACAAACACGAACAACAACAACAACATTTGAATACATGGCAACATGCGCTCCTTTTGTGTGATTGTATGAGTGATTGTGTGTGTGCGTGTGTGTATGTGTGTATTTGTTGTTGTTTTTATTACAAATAAACAAACAAACAAACGCAACTCCTGCACACATGAAATAATAAAACGTAACTTGCACTGTGGATGAAAATGTATTTTAAATAAAATAATTAAATTTCAACAATTTCTAACAAATAATACTTAATATTTATATTTTTAATAATATTTAGAAACAATTAATTTAAAAGCAGTAATAGAAACAATTAAATTAAATAATAAATAAAAATATATTTCAGTTAGTTAACAAGCACCTCAACTGAAGATAATATTAATTAGAATACAATAATAGTTACAAATTGAATATCTAACAATTTCATCGTCAAGCCCATTGTAAATGTGCCCACAAAAGTAGGCAACACTTTTGTTATATGACCAAGGAAAGGGACTTCACTGTAGGGACATCACTGTCGAGACGTGTGTCACACATAAACATAATTCACGCTGTGCACAAATGCTATAAATGCTCACACACACACACACACACACACGCACTCTCACCCACAAGTGTGGGCCTGGCCTACATGACGTATGAGTGACTTTTATGTTTTAATTGCGCTACAGTTTAAACTGATGGGCGCAGCTGGGCAGAAGCCAAGATGCTCTCTAATTGACAGTGAAAAGACGCAGCTTTTCCTCGGAAAATTCACTCTTTGTATGTGTGTGTATGGGTGTTTTCCCTTGATAAATTTGATAAAATGATGTGTGACAATCAAAACACAGTTTTATACATAAATTGAAACTGACTATAAACACAGTTAATGTTGTTGTTGCTTGCTCATTAAAATGTCCATAAAGATTTGCATAATTAATTGTATATTGAGTAAAATTAGATAAATTATAATTGGCTGGCAGGTAAAATAAAACTACTATAGATTAATGTCAGCCCAAAAAACTGTCAAACAATTTATGACAAATTCTTTTTATCGCGCATGTAATTAAAATTACAGTCTGTGCGTAATTCAATGCAGCGAAAATTGGTAAAAAAACGTAATTTTTATATAGCTGGCAAATGAAATTTAAATTGGATATCCGATGGCCTTGTGAAGCACAAAAAAGTAAGCTTTAAATTAAATGACCCGCAGCGGACAGTTTTCTGACATAGGCAAAAGGCAAAGGGCTTCAGGCACACACACACATACAAACAAAGAAATACAGACACACACATACGCATGCACAAATTAATTAAATAAGAAAAAAGGTAAACCAAGAAGTTAAATACGAAGCAGGAAAGACAAACCGTGCGCAGTAAGTGAAACTTGAAATTGAATAAAGGCCCGTGGCGGGCCGAGAACAAGGCGCGACGGAAATAAAGGCCGTGGCGGAAGTGAAACCAAGACAAAGGTAAAATAATGTAAAACAATGCCAAAGACCGAAGACTGAAGACCGAAGACCGAAGAAAATCAACAGCAAAATGTGCCCACAAAGCGGCCGTGCGAGCGTCGTGGTTGCTTTTTTGCTTTTGGGGGTGGCCTTGGGTGACCTCTTGAACCAAACACTCACCTTCCCAGCTCCCCACCTGCCCACCTGTCCATACTCCACACACTCCATGCTCAGTGCACTCCCTTATAGGTGGGGCAGACTGTAGCTGCACTTTGGCATGTCGAGAGGCCTCTGTGTCCATTGGGAAGCAGCAAAAGACGCCCACATGATTAAGGTTTCACAATTTATCTAATACAATTAGTCAAAAGGTGAGCTGAGGTGAGAAGTTCCTCTGCTTTGTTTGCCGCTCCTTTCTGGTAATCGTAGACGCTTACTGTAGTACTCGCAGTACTCGTACTTTACATTAATGTCAGCCACTTCAATGTCTCCCCAAAAGGTGTTTTCTTTGCCTTTTCCCTTGGTCTGTTTGTCTGTCAAAAGGTGCGACGACTTTTGAACTTTTGACGCCCGAATGCAAATGGAGGGCGGCTGCCTTCTCTGGGCGTGGCATCAGCCAAAGCCACAAAGTTTAATGAATGCCAAAAAATGAAAAAAAAGAAAAGGTAGCGAGTGTTTGGTAATTTGGTTTTATGTGCAGTTTGGCTTCGCCTTAAACTCAAACTGCTCCTGGTGGGCGTGTTAGTTTAATACCTGATGAAGGGCCAAGGGAAACTCGAAGGTGGGGAGTTACTAATTGGGTTTCCCCTCCTGGCCCAAGCATGACTAATTCCATTAATGCTTTTATCGACTGCATACAGTGCGGAGTGTAAGTCTACTCTCAATTGGAGCACTCAAATTGCACTTCAACACTTGCATGCAAAAGTTTAATTTGCAGTAAATGGAAAAACAAATAGAAAACAATTTTCAAGCAACATTTTCCTGAAGCATTCTCAAATTTTTAGAGTATTTTCTCTGCGAGTGCAGCAGCTGCTCTCAGATACCTGTCGATAAACGAAAATAAAAATTGGTACTTGAGCACAGGTGCTTGGGTAATTTGGAAAGCACTTGGGAAATGCTGGAACTAAGTGCCAAATTAGCTCAAGAAAGCAAATAAATAATATGAAATTAAAACAGACAGTAAAAAATAAATGATATGTAGTTAGTTTAGAGTTTATTAGTTAGTAGATTAAGAAAGAACTTTATGTTAAAAAGATAATATTAATAAGTAAAAATGATTTAAAAGAAGTTAAAAACAAATTGTACATTTATTTAAAATAATTAAAAGAATAATATATATTCACGTAAAAGTTGAATGTATAAAATTAGTACAATTGTTTGATTTATTTTAGTTATGGATGATGAACGTCAATAAAAACAAAGTGAAAACTTTATTAGCCAATATATTTCCATTAGAATTGAAATTTCTGTATTAATATTTTAAAACTGCAATTCATTTATTTAAAAGTTAACTTTAAAGTATTATCACCCCCAGAATAAAGTGTAGTTTAATATCCACACACACTCAAAACTCACACACGCACACTCTTGAAATCTCAGTCATAAAAATGACCCGCTCTCAACTTGTCCATTAAAAAGTGGCCAATGCATTCGGTTGTCAACTGTTTTTCTATTTTGTGCATGTTGGCCATATCAGACAACCGCAAAAAGCCAACAAACTTTGTTCGCCAGCTTGGCCGCTTTTGTTGTTTATAGATAGCTAAGCGAGTGAAGGGAAGGCAGAAGAAGGAAGGAGGAAGATGTGAAGAGGGGGAGATACAGAAAGTGGGAGGAGTGTGTGTGCGATGTTGGCAACAACTCCCAGAACTCAATGCACTCAATCAATGCACACAAACAGACGCAGCAACAACAACAACAACAACAGCTGCCTTTTGCTCCAAACACTCAGCACAAAAAGCTCTCATCAAAAAAACTAACAACAACAAAAACATCAACAAACTGTGGCCACTAAAAAAGCACCAACAACAAATTTATAGTGCTGCAGATAAGTTTGCGGCGCAAAGTGAAATGCCAAAATGGAAATGGTCAAATCAACAAACAATTTTTGCACAAGCCAGAAAGCGAACAAAAAAAACAAAACCAAACATTGTGAAAGCAATCAAAGTACAATAAAAAATGCAGCTGGCTGGCAGAGCGCGCTATTGTATCTAAGTATCTGTAAGATACACATACATATCTGCGCGTATTTACTTACTTATTTTGTATCTTCGGGCATGCCCCAAAGTGTTGTTAACAGATTGATTTCGAAAATGATAATGTGCTTTAGCCAGCTCGTTGCCAAAGCCGCAAAGCCCCCAAAAAACAAGTAGCAACAGCAGCAACAGCAACAACAGCAGCAACAACAACAACAATGGCAACTGGCAACATTCACAGACCATTTGGCGGCTTAAGGTTCGCATTGGGGTTATCGCCTAATCGCATCTCTTGCCAGTCGCGTTCTTCTCCATCTCCTTGTCATTTTCCTCCTCTTCCTCTTCCTACTTGTCCTCTTCCTCATCTTGTTTCTGGGCATCGATATCGGTTTCCTTGTCTTTGGTTTGTTTTTATATAAATTTTATGCCGTCTGCCTCTCAAACCCAAGCGCACAATCATTTTTCAATAAACAAACAATTTCATGGGCGGCTTGTCTTTTGGCCAAATCGGATCTAAGCCTCAATAAGCAGCCAGCGACAAGACGCACTTCCTGCCACACAGCTCTCTCTTCAAGAGGCTACAGCCCAATCTGATGGCCAACGAGTCTCCAAAGACTGTTGCTTTTGGCCTGCCCTCTATCTGATTACACTGAACAGCCACGTCAGGCTATAAGAAACACTCAAAATGAGATTTCCTGCAAATTATAATTCGTATATTTTAATGCGATTTAAATTTAAATTCCATTTGTTTTTAATTTATATTATTATTTTGGATTTTAAATTTATGTTGCTTAGTGTAGCTGATTGATTTGGGGCAGCAGTTCAATTGATTAATAATTGTTTGTGTTAAATGTATCTGGCAGATACGTGCCTGAAGTTGGCCTGGCAACAAACGCAATATCCTGACTAATTTCAAGTCAAACAAATGGCTAAAGGGAGATTCGAGCAGTAATTACAACCCAAAAGCACAGACATAAAGAATGTACTTGGAACTAAGACAAAGAGAGAGAGACAGAGAAAGAGAGAGAGACTGATGGAATAGTGTGTGTCTGTGTGACAAATGAAAAATTAAACAATTTCCTAGTTGCCTCAGGACCTGAACGAATTGCCAAATTTAACTGAAACATTTATTCTACAGAGAGCACTAAATTATTCCTGCGCTTGGCTTGCCAGCCAAAAAGATACAAGCTACAAAATCCAACAACGAATGCGAATAGGAATAAGCTCACAAATACATTTACAAATACCAATTGCGAATAGATTCTGAGCAGAGCTCAACGCTGTAGATTACATACTTAGTTTTCCCTTTGTTTGTTTGTATTCATGTGGCAAATCGTCGACATTATCGTCATCGTCATCAGCATCAACAGCTGCCGTCGACGTTGTCGTTGTCGTTACCATTGCGACTGCGACTCGTGCCAAAAGTCATAAAAAAGCCAACAACAACAGGGAGGAAATATAAAAAAGAAGGAGAAAAGAAAAAATATACAAGCGGAAGCTTCCTTTATCCTCGCACTCGACTTGGCGCCTTTCATTAATATGCGCAAATTATAACGAGAACAAGAAAACAACGATAAAAATCAAATATGATTGCTGGATTGGAAAGTGATCAACCGGCAAATACCCTACCGAAAGTTCTATACCTAAAGTTTTTATATATCATGTTATATTTTGAATTAGATATAGACTTCTGCTCAATAAATTATGTACTCCAATCATTGATCTTTTAAATTTAAAATGCTTTAAATAGCACAAAAGATTTTGATCTACAAATAATTGGTATTAAATATGCTGCACAATTAGAAGCATAAAATAAATTTTGCAAAAATTATAATAGTTTTTGAAACAGATGAATTTGATATTAAAAAAAAATAAATTAAAATGTTTCTTTTAGCGAAATTTGTTAATTGTTAATTAATTAACATTTTCCATCTCCATAAAAAGAGGTTTTTTTTATTAATTCGTATATTTCCGCTTCAATTTTATTCAGGACATCATTTTAGTTTGAAATTCCTGGCAATATCCGAAAAAAAACCTATTTATGATTAAAAAGATATTACAAACTCAGCAAAATATATTATAGAAACTATTTATTTATTTATTTATTAACATTGATAGTTAAGCTTTAAAACTAAAACTAAAAAGGGGTATTAAAAATACAGCGCTAGCTGCAGAGACTTTCGGCCAAATTAACGAGATTATAGAAATTATTAATTTATGCATTATTCGTAATTTCTTCTTTCTTATTTCCTGTATTGATTTATCATGGCTCATATAACAATTTCTGCAGGGTATGCGAAAAGAAACGACCGAGCTGTCAACTGTCTGTGCACTTATGTCTGTGTGTCTATCTGTTTGTGCTCGTGTTTGTATTTGTATTTGTGTGAGTGTGTGCTGAAAGACAACTTCATTTACTTGGCTGGCATTGTGCATTCGTTTTATTCGTTACATTCGTTTTCATTGTCGTTTTGCCGTTTTTCGGACGGTTTTCGTTTTCGTTTTCGCCAACGTAAGCGCTATTAATTTTCAGCTTGCATGCACAAAAGTATGCAATATGTTTTTTCTTCCTTCACATACTCCCTCTCCCTCTCAATCCAATTGCACTTATGCATGCATGACATCCAGTTGTCGCTCTCCCTCTCTCGCACACATACACACGCACACACACACACACACATTGTATGGCTGACAATGGCTTACATAAATTTTAAGCTCCATTAGCAAAATGTTACAGCCACCGCACCCGAGGCGACGTGTGGCAAACCCACTGCCAGTGTACTTTCCCTCTCTTTCTCCCCGCCTCTCACCCTCTCTCTCTTTTGCTTTTTCTCTCTTTTGGACATACAAAGTTCAAGTGCAACAAAAGTTGGTTATTGTGCTCGGTCTGCTCTATTATAATATGAAATGCATATTACAACCATTGCAAATTTTGGACATTGAAGAAAACTTTTTGCTTACCTTAGGCGAACCCTGGCTAATTTCTACATAAATTAGAAGACATGCTCTGTTGGCCCTCTATCTGTGTCTATGTGTGTGTGTGTGTGTTAGTTACCTTGAGGTAATTTATACAATCAAGATTACAGTTGACCAAGTTTAAAATGTAACTCAAATATATTCATAATTTATTTAAGACTTTGCTCTACTTTTCAAAGTGCGTGCTTGAAGCAAATTTAGTTAAAAAACAAAATATTTAGAAATGAACAATACTCCTTTATTTCACCTAGCGTAAAATACTTTAATCAAAATTCGTTCACTATCTTAGATATGTGTTTGAAAATTGTAAAGTGAAGAAAAGCTTGATTAAAACTTTGTGTTTGTCCTGACTTGACTTTAATATTTATTAGCTATCTTAAACTTGAATATTCAAGCTTTCAAAAGTTGTTTTGAAATTAGCTTACACTTAGAAATATTTGCCAGGCTCAGGTTATATTAATTTATAATACGTTCTTCTTTGTGCATAGATTTGAGCTTCAGGTAATTTATACAATCAAGATTACAGTTGACCAAGTTTAAAATGTAACTTAAATATATTCACAATTTATTTAAGACTTTGCGTGCTATAAAATCGAATTAAATTTTCAAAAACAAAATATTTGTAAATGAAAAATAATCCTTTATTCAAACTATCGTTAAATACTTTAATTAAAATTCTAACACTATTTTAGATAAGTGAAGAAAAAACTTGATGAAGAAATTGCATTTGTCCTGACTTGACTTTAATATTTATTAGCTAACTTAAAGTTGAATTTTCAAGCTTTTAAAAGTTTTTTTTTAAATTAACTTACACTTGGAAATATTTTCCGGGCCCAGCTTATATTAATTTATAATACATTCTTCTCTCTGCATAGATTTGCTCTCTCCACAATTTGTTGTTAGAGTCTCGGCAAAGATTCTAATGAAGCAGTAAGCAAAAAAAGAAAATAGGAAAAACACAGCTCAACTAATTGCAAATAAATTAACTTGGCTTTTAATGGCTTAGGTCGGCTACTGTTGTTGTTAAGGCCAGCTCGACAGCTTGGTGGGAAAAATCAAGAAAAGAAAATAATTATTTTGTGCTTAAATACGCAAAAGTTGAAGCCCTGACCAACATGTGGCACGAGGCACGAGGCATGCGGCATGTGGCGGCATCAAAATCAATTCGACAAACAAGCAAATGAGTTGCGGAAACTATAACTTACGACTCAGGGCTACTAGCTGCAGGATCAGCCAGCACTACAATGAGGAGACTTCTTAGTCCCCCCTCCTCTCTCACTTTCAGACCAGCAGAATTTGGCAGTGGGCAAGGGGGTAGGGGGAGTGTTGGTAACATGAGACTCGTCGGCGCACAATGAATACAAATTGCTTGGTAAATAAACAACATCTCAATAAGGAGCAAATTACTGACGCCAACCAGCGAAAAAATAAACACACACACGCACACACATACGCACACATATAAATATAATCACATACACATAGACAGGAGAAAGGAAGTAGGGAGGGGAAAGAGAGAGCGAGAGAGTGGGCAATTCGCGCACTGCATAACAATAGCAACAATTTGGTTTTGAGCGTTTGCTTTTATCTGTATGTGTGCTCAGTGTGTGTGTGTGTTTGTGTATGTATGTGTGTGTGTGGGCGCTAATGAATATAATGGCGTTACATAAATGGCGGCATGGCCCCTGTTTTTGGAGAGCCAACAGCCATTGTTGTTGCTGTCCTTGCTGGCATTGATGTGTGGGAAATTTTATATATAGTACTACAAATAGTAGTCAAGAGCGAGAGAGAGAAAGAATAACAGAGGGCGGGAAAGTTGGTGTAATTGTGTGTGCAGCAGAAGAGCAAATAATGAGCGTAAATCATGGTTTAACGATAAACACAATACACAAAACACAATACTCGAACTCGCTCCCATTTCCCATATATCCCATACATGGCAAACGATATACGGACAGCAAAGGTTTCACATTGAAATTCATGTAAAACTACACGAAAGTGCACCACAAATTCAGAATGTAAAACGGAATGAGCGAAAATTAATTAAGGTGCCGCGAAATCTGTTTTGGCAGCAACAAATATGAGATAACAAATATGAGATACGGAATCGCAGACGAAAAAAATCGAAATTCCAATTAAATATTAAATGCCACAGTTATCATTCACAATTCTAAAATGTTACTCGGAAATGAAACTAAAAAGAGCTTAGAGCAAAATTATGTGAAATGTTCAGCTTTCAGAATAATTTGATTGATGTTAGCTCTTTAATATAATTTAATTAGCTTCATAAGCACTTAATAAACTTTAATTAGTTGGCGATAATCTTAAAAGTTATATTCTTAAATTATTAAATAATAGAACGACTTAGACAATTACTTTCAATAAGCTTTTATGGTCTTGATAGGTACTAAACACAATTGAAGGAATTATTACAAGTTAATTGATTAATTAATTAAGTTTATGAAAGTTTATGTTCTACAAATTTATTATCAATTCTGAAAAAAATATCCGTTACGCTTTCAGCACTGTAAAAGCCTTTATTAAAGAGGAATATTGTCTTGATAAGATTAAAATAGATAAAATCTCGTATTAATTATAAGCACTTGACTGTCTGAGTAATTATTTTAAATCTTAGGAGAGGTTTTTGTATTGACTGTAATATCTTTCAATTATGGCATGCATTTTTAAAGCTGTACCATTTATACTGTAAGCTTGAATCAACTTTAAGCTCGTGTGCGTTTTTCTGACGAATATTCAATGCAGGAAAGCTTTCATTTACTTATTTCATTACCTGTCAACTAGTGTCATTGCGATGAAAGCACATTTCATATTTTACTTTCACAAATGTCGGCCAAAAGTCAACAGCCTTACTTGTTCGAGTAATTCCCCTCGGTCTTTGCTCAATTACAATTATTTGATAGCCCCGTCTAATTAGGCCAACAATTGTCTTATCTGACAGACGAGCGGCGTAACAATTAAATATTAATGCAGTGCAATTTTTCAAGCAAAGGGACAACAGAGCTTCAGAACTCCAGGATATTCTGGAACAGGACTAAGACTACAGTCGCTGTCTAGCTTAACCTCCAGTTGAACTCCAGTTGGCCCAGAGGCCACTACTTAAAGGCCGCTTCATGTTGTTGTTGTTGGTCTCTCTCTCTCTTCTCTGTTTTCTTTTCATTTTCTATACAGCGTTTTTTTTATCATTGTTGTTGTTGCTGGTCTGTGCGCTTATTTTCCATTTCCCATCTCTTGTTTTTTATCCATTTTTTTCGTTTTGATGTTACCCTGGGGAGCGCTGAAGTAATTGTTGCGCTTGCCACGCCCTGCGGCCCGTTTGGGGGCCCAACGCACATTAAAGTCACGCCGGGGCCAGTCCCAGTCACAGTTCCAATCCCAATCCCAATCCCAGACCCATTTCCATTCCCACTCCCACTCCCATTGCCATTCGATGCGAGTGAAAAGCGTGGAAAAACTCGGGCATATTTTCTCATTTCGCGCGGCGCATTGCATTCGAAATGGGCGAGAGAGAATCAGAGAATTCTCGAGCACGCCGCGGACTCGTAATACTAGTCAAATATTTTTTCATTTTGCTTGCCAGTTTTTTATGGCCATAAAAGTTGTGCATTTTATTGTGGGCAACTGATTTGAAAACTGGATCTTTTTCCACTGTTGTTGTTAAGGATTTTCACGCAAACAGCGTTGAATCAATTTCAATTTTGCAACGATACATTCAATTTTGCATAGTTTGGCTTATTAAATTTCATCAATTCGATCGACAGAGAGGGAGAGAGGAGTAAAAGAGAGAGAGTTGCATGTGGAGAGTGCATTCTAGGCCATAGTTATTCTGTTGGTCTCCTGCTGCCAGGACATCTTATGAACTTTTACGTCTCCATTATATGCAAATGATGAAAGCAAGAAAACAAATATTGCTACCTCGGGCGATGGCCACAACGGCACACACACACACACACACACAGGCACACACACGCACAACATATAATACATGAAAGGCATTGTCTGCGGAGAGGATAAAGATGAGCGGGGAAATGGTCACAGGATGCGGTGCGAGGCTCATGTGCAGACATTTACATAAGCAAACAGCTTCTGCTTTTATGTGTGGCAGTCCCAGCAGTGCTGCCATCCTGCTTTACTGGTATCCTCGTGTCCTGGTATCCTGCCATCCTGACTGCGTGTCCTGTGCACGAACTACTAATAAACCAACAGCAACAGCAACAGCAGCAACAACAATGGCAACGGATATTAAGCTGAAACTGCCCCGAGGACAACAGCGCCCAAAAAAAAGCAGAAAATAACCGATGAGCAGTGAGATGAAGTGTAGATTTCGAGAAGAGGAGAGGGGCAGAAGGCGGTCGCTAACTTGGCCAAAAGAGCAAAAGTGACCGACATTAAGGAGGCACGTTGCTGCTGCCTGTTCGCTTCCATTTTGTCAATCTCCTGGCCATGCCAATGGGCCCTTTTCAACTGATATCCCCAACAACAACAACAGCAATGGAAAAACCCAACCTCGGGCTGCCAAAAATCCCAACCAGCAACAGTTTGAATGGACAGTTCCAGGGAATTCCTGCAGCTATCGCAAAAAGGGTAAATTGCCATTCAAAAGTTGCCAGGCAAATGATTTGTCGTCCAAAGAACACAAAATGCCAAGAAAAAACTTCCGCATCATAATCATCAGCATAATCAAATTGTGCGTCAACTGAAAATAAAGTTTTTGAGTCGGCAACAATTATGCGGCATCCAAAGCGTGTGTGTCACATGTGTCTTCAAGTTTTTGCCTTATTTTTTCGTATTTTGTTGTGCAAATTTAATCACTTAACCCCAATGAAGTATAAAAGCCGGCGAATGGCGAAAAAGTTTTCTTGAAGCGGCAAAAAGTTGTCACTGGATGAGGTTATAAGAAAAGCGCAAAGACATTTTTGCCTTGTATGTGTATATGGGTAAGAAAAGAGGGGGAAAGCGGGGAGGGAATTGATTTTTCACTTGGACGAGGTCGCAGCATGAGCATATTAATTCCACCACGCCCAAAACTTCAGTTACTACAAGAACAAGTTTCTTTGTGCGTTGACATTTCGCTTGTAGTGTGTGCGTGTGTGTGTTGCGTGTGCGTGTGTGTGTGGAAACCAAATGACAAAGTTACTTAAATTACCAGACAAAACTTTAGTTGCGCTTACTTTGCTTCAGCTCAATGCCATTGCCGATTCTCTGACTCTTAAGCAGAATTAATGAGTGGAGAGTTGCTTTTCCTTTCACATTTTCCATGCTTTTCCATCTTTTCCTTATTTTTCTTGCCCTGCTGCTGTGCGAAAAGTCAAAAGATGCCAGTGCAAGCGATTTTGCTTCAGAGCTTGACGAGCCATGCAACCTCGAGTTCACTTTAAGAGCCCAAAAACTCGAGTGAAAGTTTCTACATGTTTTCTATGTACATACATATGTACATACATATACATATGTGTTGCACTTTGCAAACTTTTTATTATTGCATGTGCGTATGTGTGTGTTTGTGTGTGTGTCTGTCCCAAGAGCAGGCTCGGTTTCTTTTTAAATTTGCCCTCAGAGTCATAAATGTCTTTCACTTGCACTTGATATGTCTCGAGCTCAAGCTATTTTTGCTACAGTTTGTTGTTATTGTGCCCATTGTTGTCACTGTTGTTGTCTTAGTTGAAAGCACTTTTCTGCAGGTTGTTGTTTTAATCTGTGTGTGTGTGTGTGTTTGTGTGTGTTCGCTTCTATGCACTTTGTATCTGCATCTGCTGCCAGATCAACGCCTTTGATGCATCTCGAAGTTTCAACAAACATGCATTTACAACTGAATAACATTTTGTGGCAATTTCTGGTTATTGTTCAATTTTGTTCAGCATAAAAATATTTAGCAATATTTGCACAATTATTTACATATTTATGCTGAGGCTATTTTAATGAAATTTTGAATTCTAAATTTATGTATTGTATAGAAAAGTGCAAGAAGTTTGTTAAATTTAATAGAGAATTTAAAATTCTCATAATTGTGAAGCAGCGAATTTATTACATAAATTATTTAATATTATATTTAGATTAAATTTCGAAAAGAAATAAATACTTATTTAATATTTATCTTCATTTACTTAATTCTTTGATTATAGATTGACCATAGATTTTTCTTTCTATTCGTATAAATTCAAAAGTAGCTTAGCATTAATTAATTTTTAAATTAGACTTTTACAATTTGTCTCATTAAATGAATGCCATGAAATCTAGCCTCTATTAATTACATAAATTATTTAATATTATACTTATACCTTCGTTCGATCTAATATTAAAAAAGGTACATATTTTTAATAATTATCTTAATTTACTGAATTCTCTAATAAAATTCAACTTAAAACAAGATATTATTTTTTTTCTTCAAATTTTTCATACGTATAAATTTAAACTAGATTTTTACAATTTCTCTCAACAAATTAATTCTACGAAATCTAGCCTGTATTTATATTTTCATTTCGTCAAATATAAACAAGTGCTAAAACTTCTTTTGTAATAATTCTTCATTTCATAAAATACATTCACCGAATAATTGAAATGCTTTAATTACTTTATTTAATAGTATTCTGTGCGGAATTGTGTTTTTCTCATTTTACTTAACATTTGCTGGGCTTTTAAGCTGTCATCGAACCACCAAAAGGACACGACATTGCACTCCACATCTGACTCAGTTGCAAGGAGCTTTTCTTGTTTTTGTAGCTGATGCTGAAGATGCTGGAGAAATGGAGCATTCTTGCAGGTCCCTTTTGCTGGCATCGTCAGTGGAAGCTGAAGAGTCCTCAGAGTGTGTGTATACTCTGTGTGTATGTGTGTGTATTCCTTCTCCTAGTACAATAATATCCTTTCACATTTTATTACACTTGTAATGTGCAACGATTGGTTGCTCTTATGAGTGGGAGATGAAGTATCAACAGCAGCAGCAGCAGCAGCAAAAGGTCCTCTCGGATCCTTAGAGGCAGCACAGTGAGCAGTCAACAGTTGAGGATGTTGATGCTGTTGCTGTTTGCCATGTTTGTCTGCCCAAGGCTCTCTAATAATATAATACACGCACAATGACCTAAATGTGGCAGTAGGTGGCAGTTGTGTGTGTGAGTCTGTATCATTGTCAATATTGACAACAAACAAGTTTGCCATAAAATGTTACATGAGTCCAAGTGGCAGGAGTCGAGTGGAGCATTCAAGTGGGCACACAGAACAAGTTTAATGCCCAGTCCAGTTCAGTCTCGGTCCAATTCAGTCTAAAGAGGGCACATAAATCAGGCACTCAATCAAGCTGAAGGCCAAAACCAAAACCCCAACCACACGTCATCACATTGACTTATTAATCGGGAGTATTCTCGTGCCATACAATATTTATACTTTATATATATCACACATTATACATCATATATATTCGAGTAGCTTGTGTCCTTTTATGCAGCTGTGCACTTTTGTAAATTAAAAAAAAAAATAAAATAAATAAAATGGCTCTGACTTGTTGATAAAATGTTATTATAAATTATATTAAATATACATAAATTGTGTTGAATTATATTAAAAGCCAGAAGGGTGAGCAAGTACAAGGCAATCAGTCATTTGGCCAACGGGTTGACATTTATGCAGAGTAGCAAACAAACTTTTATAATTAATTAACATTAAAATAACAAGAGGGTCGTTCAGCCGTCCACTCGGGCAATTTGTTTAAACATAAATCAATCATGAGTTGGTTAACATTAAAAATGTAAAGCATACGCATTTGGCAGAAGGATCCTAACTATTTAAATATTCCTCGTTTTTCAGATTTCACAGCCGGACTGCGTTTGGTCGAGGTGCGCATACCGAATTACGTGATTAAGGGCGCCACAGCGCAGCTGGAATGCCTCTACGATCTGGACGGGGAGGCCCTCTACTCGGTCAAATGGTACAAGGATGGCAATGAGTTTTATCGCTATGTGCCCAGGGATAATCCGCCGGCGCAAACGTTTCGTCTGCCAGGTGTTGCCGTTGATGTGAGTATGCCTTTTTTAAAATAGAACCAGAAAAAACAAGAAAGTAAAATAAATTACGACCCACGTTGGGCGCCATTGTGCGCGCACTGGAACTAAACATTAAAACAACATTGCATACTTTGCGGCATTGCCAGACAATGGAGAGTCCCCTTCCCTTTCCTTGCCACCCTGTCTAGTTGTGTGGCCTGTGTCTTGTGGCTGTACTTAAAATGAACTGCAACAACAACAGCAACAACGAACAGACAATGCGCTACCTTGGACGCCAGTTTTTGCGTGGCCTTTACAACTGCATACGAGTATTTAATACTAAACATACCAGACAAAGACTCTTTTTTTTTTGTTGAAAACGTACATTTCTAGTTGTTGTTAATAGATAAACAGACAAACAACAAGAAACCAATGGTCATTTTATATAACTTAATTTCAGTTTCAGGTAGACTTAGGTCTATTATTCCTTAAAAAAATATATGTGCTTCGAGTTAATTACAAAAATCGTAGTATTCTTCGATGCTTAACTTTTGTTTTTAAATATAGCTCTCTAATTTTAATTGATAAAATTGTATCAATGAAAATTGGCATGCATTATATTTCTATTTATTTAAAAAAAAAAGCTAATTATTCATTATTATACGTAGCTTTTTATTTATATTTCGAGAAATCAAAAAAATTAAGCTTTTCTTAAAATAAATATGTGTTATCTTAAAAATGGAACTTTTATAATCGACTCAGCAACAATTTTCGATACTTTTTTAATTTCAATTGATAAAAATTTTATCAATGACAACTTACAAGCATTAATTTTCTATTTATTTAAAAAAAGCTAATCATTCATTATTATATGTACGTAGCTTTCTATTTATATTTCAAGAAATCAAAAAAATTAAGCTTTTACTACTATAATTTTGTGTTCCCTAAAAAAAGGAACTTCTATAATTGACTCAACAAAAATTTTCGATACTGTTGTCAACTCTATAGCATTGCATCTCTATATTGAATTAGTAACACATCATTCCTCAATTTTAAGCTGAGCTTCTTCATAAATTATACACAATAAAATTAAACTCTAACCTTATTTAAGAAAAGTCTAAAGTAAATACTGAGTGTTATTTGAGTTCCCATTCAGAACATCTCATGGTATTTAAAAAGAAAATGCCCTTCAGTTTGTCAGTTAGAGACAAGTCCGATTGTCCATCCCCAAATCGAACAATGATCACAGACCAAACTGAATGGACTGACGAGACAGCAACAATAACAACAATAACATGAAGAAGAACAAGAGCTACAGAAGTAGCGCACTTAAATGCCATTGCTCCATTATTTTTGCCACTACAACTTTTGCACGTAAAATTCGCTGCACGTTACCGGTTAGGTTACGGTTACCCGTTTACCTCTCTTTCCCCTTCTACAACTCCTCTTTGCCGAAAAAAAAAAGAAAAGGAACGCATGCTGAACACACGTTTAGAGTTGCCAATGGCACTTCCAGTGCTGGTAAACGCCTCGGTGAGTTCAAGATAAGCACGTGAGCAGAGCAGACGCCCCAACCTGAGTATTTGAGTTTTCGTATAAGCAATAACTATGCACTGAAAAAAATTAAATATTCTGTGTTTTTGCATTTATTCATTTGCTTTGTAGTGAGATTACTGATGAATGATTACTTAATTCACTAAATTAAATAACAAGCTCGACATAATATAAATTAATGGTATTTAAGAATATCCATATAGTTTCTCTAACTATTTTTCTATTTTTTAATTTAAATATGCTTGTCAATTTCGTTAGAAAATTATTCAATTATTCTTTTAATTTTTTTTTTGATTTGTACATAAGTCAAAGTCCGTAGTTTTCTGAGAAAAATTCTATCTTTAAGGTCATACCTCTTAAACAATGACAAAATAGAAAAAAAAGAGAAAACATCCTCAATGAAAATATGTGATTAACATCTTTAAATCTTGTTTTTGATGTTATCTATTTATGGGTTAATATCTATGTGTGGTATAAATCTTGTTTAAGAAAATAATTATTTGATAATAAGACAATCTGTCTGATGTTAGAAGCTAGTATTTTTTAGCAGTGTATAAACATAGTACAAAACTCGTATGAACGAGCCGCACTAATCGTCTACCGAAAAAGTGAAACTGCTTGGCATGCATGTCCTGGCTACTCCTCCCTCTCCCCCCTCTCTCTCTCTTTGCTCTCTCTCTCTCTCCCTCCCTCTGTTACTCCTTCAGCTCACCCTGTTTAGTTCCTGTTCCTTAACTCTACATGTGTTTCAACTTGCGAGCGCAATAAATTTTTCAAGTTGCGCTTTTCACTAGTGACTGGCGGCAATTGGGCGGTTGTGGGCGTGGCCGAACGTGTCTATAATGCGCGTTATAACAAGCGAGTGGAGAATACACACACACACTCGCACACACGCACAAGAGAACTGACGGTCTTCGGTGCTCTCAACTTTGATGTTGGGCCGCAGATAAAAGGCGAAACATGTTGCCAAGAGATACAGCAACAACAACAACAACAAGGGCCGATAGCAGCGGATACGTTTTGGCTGGCAGCCAATGCTAATGGTTATATCCAACTCCATTGGCGGATATTGTTTTAGCATAATCGATTCAAGTGACTGACGTGGTCGGGCTAACAACATTTTGGCCAACATTGCTGTTGTTGCTTTGCTTTTGTTTGGATTTCAGTTGTTTTGTTTTATTGCAGTTGGAAATTGTTGGCTGCTTAGACGTGAGCTTTACCTAAGGGTCATATACGTGTGTGTCTCTCTGAGTATGTGTGTGTGTGTGTGTGTAAACTATAAATTAGGTTAAAACAACAACAGCAGCTGAAGAAGCAGCAGCACAATGAGCACAAACGGATAAAAAATGCGCAATAAAAGATAACAAAGTGCACTTTTCGTTGGCCAGATAAACAAAACCCATTCGAATCGGGCTGGGCTGGAACGGACCTCAACAGCCAACAGCCAACTGCCAGCTTAATGGCTTAAAGTTCAAGTGAAATATTTGCCTAACATTTACCTTTTATATGCGTCCGTCCGCTGCTGTATGTATCTGACCCTTAAAGTGGCCAAAAACCACTTTAAGCGTTAACATTGAAAAAGCATTTTGAAAAAGCGTCGCTTGGCCCAAAAACAATTACGCTACATTAACGTCCAAAGTGGCTGCTATTGAAACTGCCAACAACCGGCAATCGACAGACGACAGTCGACTGACGACTGACGACAGTCAGCCGAGAATCCTTCGACACGGACATGGACATCGTACACTGGACATTGGACATTCTTCACTCTTTTTGGCCTTACACCTTTTGCCACTTTTCGCTTACATTCGCTTTAGCCGCTGTTGTTCCAGCTGCCTCTGATTCCGATTCCGCTTCTGATTTTTATTTATTTTACTTTTGCCACATTATTTGTTCGTGTTTTCACTCATTCAACAATTTTTAATTGCAGTTGCACAACTCGAGCGATGCGATTGTTAACCTCCACAACGTCAATCTGCAGTCGGCGGGCCGCTTCCGGTGCGAGGTTTCCGGCGAGGCGCCATCTTTCCAAACGGTCACCGAGCATGGCGATATGATTGTAGTGTGTAAGTATCAACCTCTCTCTATCTCTTTCTTTATTTATGTTTCTGGGCGTTGACTTATAATAAGAATTAGAAATAAGATTATCGTTGGCACAAAAATATATCCCCAAATTGGGATTAATGTGAAAACTTATATTTAGTTGAAATTGATAAAAATCTTTGAAAGAGTGAGAAATTGATAAACATCATTGAAAAACCTTTTTAAAATTGAGAAAATTTTTAAATTAATATTTCGGAAATTATTTCTGAATAAATCAATTAGATTTGAAGCGAATCCATCTGATTATCATACTTGATGTCAACACTTAGGGCCGTTTTTTTAATGTACATTTAAATTTTATTTAACATATAATTTCAAATTTGACATTAATTTCCATACGTTTTACGCAGGGACCGCAAATATTATTATAAAAAATAAAAATAAAAGATATTTTTTAATTCTTTCCTTCAAGTTCAAAGAACATTTACAGTCAATTTTTATTTTTCAACTTTTTTAATAAAAATATAAAAATAGTTTTTTTTTTTTAAATTGTTTTAAAAAATTTAAAAGTAACTTTTATTTTCAATTGCTAAAATAAAAATTAGAAAAGGAGTTAAATTTTAATTTTTAAATAAAAATTGAAATTTAAATATTATTTTATAATATTTTTATTTAGATCGAATAAAAAGAGTTTTCATTTAATTTTTTTGATAAAAATAAACAAAAAAGTTTTATTTAATAATTTATATTTTAAAAATTATAATCGTAACGGTCCCTGGCTTTACGTCAAATTCTGTTTTCAACAGTTATCAAACCCCTTATTTAGACATTGAAAAACCTATCTTAGCTTTGTTACACACTTACTTTCTGAGTTGTGATTCTCAATAAACTGAGTTCCTGCTTCTTTAAAATCATCTTTTTAATTATGAATGTTGTTCAATTTCAAGCCATTGTCATTAACAGTCAGTCTGTGACCTTTTGTTGCCTTTCTTTAAAGTCCGTTTGTGCCTTTTAGCTGCTTTGCTTAACAGACAATCTATAATTTTTAGCTACCTTTCATATGCAGACAGTCTTGTTCTGTGACCTTTGTTCTTTTTAGTGTTGCTCAGGTTAATTCAGTTCATTTGATCTGGGCAATTGAATCGCTCATTTGGCTGCTCAACAGTTTAACTGCATTTGACAGGCCTCATTTGATTTCATGTTTATAATAAGCTTAGGAAACTCAACTGAACTCAACAACTGTCCCCTCAAGCGTCTGCAGAGACGTAGGAAATGTGTGTGGTGTGTTGTCCTCTTTCCAGGATCCTCCAACCTGCCAAAGCTTAGCATCTAACTCAATTTTGCAACTGTCTGCCTTGTTCAACAATTTCCTGAGGGCACAACAATAACAACAACAACATTTTGAAGACGTTGCGACAAAACTCGAAATGCAAACAAAACAAAATTTTGCAGCTGCTTTAAGTGCTGGCTGAATAGCTGGACGGGTGGACAGGTAGACAGAAAAGGAACTCAGTTGAGCGGAGGACTCCAAGTTCTGTCCGGAATCCAAGGATCCCACGCTTATTGCCACGGACAACGGACAACATCGTCTCACACGTGGGCCAAGCAACCGGAACGCTTTGAGCTGCCGTTGACATTTCGTTTGTTCAATTATAAACTTTTGCGTGGGCGTTTCCACATCCTCCCATCTCTCTCTCTTTTATTACAGCTATTGCTGTCTCCCTTCCATCTCTCTAGTCTTCTTGCTTTGTCTTTGTTCTAACGCGCTTTGTTGTGATTTGTTTTTGGCTTTTTGCTTTTCATACTCGCATTGTGTGTGCTGCCTGTTTGGCTTTCAATCAAAGTTTTTAAAAGCTTCAACAACAAACTGCTCGCATATGCCGCATCTCTCAGCTCTCGGCTCTCAGCTCACAATTCTCCAGGCTCCTAACTCTCTGCGTCCGCAGATGCCGTTAGTCCTCTGGCAGCTGGCAAAAAAAAATAAATAAACCCATTTCCGTTTCCGTTCGCATAGTTTTGCTTAGCAACGATTTATAGTCTTCGGGCGGGTATTAGAACTTTGTCATCAAGCACACTCAACTTGACAGGAAGTATACAGATCAGCTCTGTTTTTGCCTTGTTCCGTTATCATTTGATCGATGGACAAAGTTTTGCTCATATTGTAAGCCTCATTCGTGTTCTTTGATAGCAAATATGATAATAATATATGATAAATGTAAGTGTGATAATAGCATTTGCCTTTTTTAAGAAGATTTAATTATTTCAATGTTTTTATTAAAATAACTCTAATACATTTTAATAGTAATTTAAAAATCAAATTATTGTTTAGTTAGACAATTTATAAGTATGTTGATTATGGAGGGTCAATTTGTTTGGGTCGAAAAAACGTGATAATCGTCCACCAAAATCGGAATCTACGATGAATTCGAAGAATATTTCACCAAGAAACTAAGTGTCTAAAATCAATTCCTAGCCTCCGCTGAGAAGTATGAAGTTGTTAGGTTAAGATATATGGCATTAGTCTAGGTGCAAACCTTACTTAAAAAAGAAAAATCGAGGACGATTTTTAATGAGTTTTGGTGAAAAAATTTATTCGGGGGTCTCTGCTAGTTTTTTTTTAATGAAACTTGAAATTTTATTAAAAAATGAACTTTGCATTGAAAACGTTTATTAACACTTATAAACTTATAACATTTATAAATCTATTAACAGACTAATTTAAAAAGTTCTTGCACCTTAAATTGTCAATTCTCTACTCTACTTCTTCTGAACTTTATTGTTAATTTAAATATGTTTAGTTGTTAACAAATGCTGTTATCCCAATGTTTCTTCGTACCTTAACATGATTAACATACAGCATTCTAGTTTTAAAAAGTTAGAGTAATGCCGAACTTTATTTTATTGTTCATCAGACAGATTAGCCTCTGTTAGGGTATTAAAATACTCGCTGCTTCAAGTGTCGATTTCCTCGTCATTTCCATTTCCATTTTACTTTTATTTCTTTTGTTTTGTTCCTTTTTTTGTGCAATTTTATCAGCAGTCTGTCAATGCATCAGCGGCTGGAACTTTTATTGAATTTCCGGCTGGGCGCCGGCGACTTTGTTGCTCGCTGATGTTTTTGCTGGGCTTGTGGGTGTTGGTTTTTGGTTTATTACGGCTTTCAGCAGCAGTGTTTGCGGGCTGGGCACTAGACAGGTTCTCTGTCCGGCTGTCCAGCTGTCCGGCTGTCCAGCTGCGCTGTCTGGTGTTGCAACAGGGCGTAAATTAAATTTAGCACTGCTTGAATTGCGTTAGCCTTGTCCAGCATCAAACTAACCAAGTGGATATTGGCTCTTGCCGCTCTCTCTCTCTTCTGCAGCTCTGCCGGATCAGGGACCGCCGAAAATAAGTGGAGGACGTCCGCGCTATCAAATTGGCGACTGGGTGCGCATCAACTGCACTGCCGGTCGCTCCAAGCCGGCTGTCAATCTGTCCTGGTTCATCAACGGCGAGCCGGCCGAGCCGCAAAAGCTGCGCAAATACGACACCATCGTGTCCGGCCGGGAAGGACTCGAGACCTCCGTGCTGGGACTGCAATTTCGCGTGGATCAGCAACATTTTCGCAATGGCGACATGAAATTAAAGGTGAGTTTGTAAAATCTATCTGTGTATGTATATAAATATATATTTGCATTTCCATCAACAGTGTGTGGCCTCGCTGTCGACATTTTATTGGCGCAGCAACGAGGAGTCCGTCGAGGGCGATCGGCCGCAGAAGGCGCCGGTGCTCGAGTCGCGGGGCAGCGACAGCGCCTTCGCGAGCAACTCACGCGCCGATCCGGTGCAAGGTATGTCATACCGGGAATTATTTGTTACACAATTCTTATCGCTTTTCCTTCAACCTTCAAATGCAGCCAGCAAAACGGACTCGCTCCTTAAGGCCCGTGCGCCGAGTGCGCTGCTGCTGCTCGCGTTGGCCACCGCGGCCACATTCGCCGGCGTCTGTTGGCCAACGACGGTGCACAGCAGGGCCGGGGCCAGATCGATACGAGAGTCGATGAATAATAATAATACAAATAATAAAGTTGTTGCTAATGAGCCCAAAGATAAAGATAAGGACAAACAGAAAAAGAAAGAGAAAAATCTAAATATAAATAAAGAGAAACCCACTTTGGTTGTTGAATTGCTGAGGCAAAAGCTCAAGAGATTCGTGCGGCAGCTGCGCTGCTCTGTTGCAACTGCCACAACGCAACAACAACCGCAACAACAACAACAGCAACAAATGTTGTTGGCTGCGCGGTAGCTGCATTAAGTTTGCCTCCTCAGCCCCGCCCACAAAATCAAATTTCCACTGAATTTCCGTCTTCGCTTCGCAGAAAAAAACATTTAAAATAAAAACATAAAAAGTTGCAAAAAAAAAATCACAAAAAATCCAAATTAAATTATAAATTGAAAAGAAAACCGATAATTTATTTATGCCATTAACAAAAGCTTTCTTGAATTTAATTTGTATGAACAAAAACA
The DNA here is from genome assembly GCA_037043405.1 of Drosophila subquinaria. Lineage (NCBI taxonomy): Eukaryota > Metazoa > Arthropoda > Insecta > Diptera > Drosophilidae > Drosophila > Drosophila subquinaria. The sequence continues at coordinate 108,217 of JBAMBL010001442.1, forward strand.
TAATGATATGCATAAAATTAATTAAATTTAATCAAAAGCAACTCGCACATTGTGTAGAGCAACAAAACTGTTTTTAGCTGCCACAAAAACATCAACTTTAACATAAGAGAAAACAAAATTGTTAAGCGTATTAAAATAAAACCTGTATATAGTTAATATTTAATGAATGTATTGTATGTTATTAATTTATAAGTACTTCCACACAAAAAGATAAAGCGGCGCTGCACTAACTAAAAAAAAGAATGAAAATAATATACAAATTAAAAACGAAAACAAATAAATCTGAATAAGTGAAAACAAAAGTTACGGCTCAAAGAATCCAACAATTTCAATGTAGTGCATTGCAAATATAGAGTTTAAACAAAAATACATTTAAAATAAATAGCTGTAAGAATTCTCTAGCTAAATAATAATATTAAAGTAAGCATTGAAATTTCAATGGAATATTAAATTAATGCGCAAAACTTAACTGTAATCGAACATTCATGAGTGTAAAATATAATTACAGAATTCAATTGATTAAAGCACATTTTATTAAAGTCGAACATAATAATTTAGGCTATAAATTCATTTTCGATAAATATTGTAAAATCTCAGAAAATTTATTTATTTAATATTGATTGCACTCAATGAATTTTTGTGTAAATTAAGACAAAGATCTTTCAAATGAAAATGGGAGAGAATGAAGCACACGATTTAAATTTTAATGAAAATGGTAAAGAAAACGATGAAAACTCGAATGAAATCTAATCAAACTTAGCATCTAAAAGCTGGTGACTGTTGAAAAGTCTTAAAACTAACAAAAACATATCGTAAATTTATAAATTGCCAAAGTTTTTATGTATATGTATGTGTGAACTCAATTATAAATACAGAATGCATTGTACGAATACTAATCGATATACGAAGCATTATAATGGAACTATTTACTAATTAAGTGTACCAGGTTCAATCCGTTCTCTGTCCGTATTATTATGCATATATTTATGTGTATATGTTTCTTTGTTCTTAGATTAAACAAAAAAAAAACAAAACAAAAATAACTACTAATAACATTCCATGTTATTTTGCTGTAAAAAAAGAGAAAGAAAATAGCGCTATCATTGATAAATTGTTAAAATGTTAACAGTTTAGTTAGCCAAATTTAGAAACAATAGCAAAAGTCAAACAAAAACGGAAATGAAAATAAAAATGAAAATGAAAATGGGAAACCAAAACCAAAACAATAGAGAAATGATTGTGATTAAGCCTTAATGAAGAGTTGAAATTAATTCAAACACAATTAAATATTATGTAAATAGCCCGAGAGCAGCGCCACATCAAATGCTTTGTCCATTACAAATATTAATGCAATTCCCTTATATGATTACGTCTATTAATGTATATACAAAATAAATATGACTATTTTGATTTCCGATTGCCAATTGAGCGAATTTTAATTTCAATTACAAATATAATCATAATAATTGTCATAAAGATACATTTTATGTGTAAATATTTCTATTTAAATGATAGCTAAATTAGTATTAAGATGTCAGCTAACAAAAGCAAAGTGCAAAACAAAATAATGCGCCAATTTTAATAATAAGCGTATTAATTTTAATGTTGATAACTTCTTGATACCCTGGCAGAGAATTTAAAATTTCATAAAGTAAATTTGTAATTGATCTGATTTAATACATTAAAGAAGTTTCATTAACAAAGTATATTTTCATGCATAAAATAAATATACTCTCTGCCAGGGTATTATTTATGAAATACATTCAAGTTAGTTATTACAGCATGTGAGTGTATGTGAATGAGTGAATGTGTAAGGGTTTGAATGAGTTGTTAAACGTAGGTCAAAATATATTTATATAATATATACAACTTTAATAAAAATAAATGTGCATTGTTGTAAACTGTAAACTGTTTTTAAGTCTCACTTAATGTCAACGCTATAAACTACAATTAACATAAATTATATTGATAAACAAAAAGTTATATTAATAGAACCCATTTAGGTCGGGCCAAACGATCGAAATAATGAAAGAAATAACTGTGTGCTAATTGTAAGTGTAAATTATTTGTGTATTTAAATATCAATTTTTAGATGTATAAAAAAGTAAGATAAAAAAATGCAATCGCATATATACGAATACGATAATATGAACATAAAGAGCTGCATACTAAAAAAAAAAAACAACAAAAGAAAGAAAGAATTAATATACAAATGCCATAAAGTAATTTAACTTGAATTTAACAGCTGCAACAACAAACAACTGAAAAATCTGTAAATACCTTTAAGCATAATTCAATGTACGATACGAGTATCTGACACAGAAGCAAATCAAACAGAAATTATGAATGAAAAATCTTGAAGAGGAATTAATAAAAACAAAAATAATATTTGTTTCAAAATCAACTTTGACTCTTTTTCTGGTAAAATGTCTTTAACAATTTCGCAGCAGTCTTAAATCCAATTTATGTATATTATGTGTGTGTCGTAGCCTTGGCAAATTGTTACATACTTTTTAAGAGGCTGCACAGAAAATTGGGTAATTTTTGGAAAATATTTCAAAGACGTGAAAATGTGCGGCACGTACGTGACAACGCAATTCCAAGGACTGTCCGGCAATAACAGGAGAAAAGGACAACCAAAAGCATTTAGCAGTAAAAAAGGAGATACGGTCCAGCACATGACATAGGTGAACGAGTGATCTACAGATATTTCAGTATACTTTCAAATTGCAGCGAACTGACGGGGTGTGAAGTAAGTAACTTAGTTAAACTTAGTTTTCTATATATTTAAGCGAATGAATTTACTTAATTTGTATCTGTTTTCTCTCGTTATATAGAAAATATTATTAGCTCACACCAAAGTCGCATTTATGTCTGTCTTATCCGAAAGTCGCACAGCTAATAAGCTGCCAAAAATAAGCACATTTGATAAATAGATGACAAAGCCAAACAAATTATAAGCAGCAAATGCTTGGGGTGCCAGCACATTTATTAGCCCACAAAATCTTGGCCATCTTCGGGCACAACAAATCGCCGCAAATGAGCTGAAGTCCACCTGTCCACCTGCTGTCGTCGAATGACAAAGAAAAGCTACCCCAATAAGCCACATACTAAGGCTCTGGTCAAGCATCTTAGCAGCGGCTATCAAATGTCACATAAATCAGATTTGTCATTTAATTACAACAACAACAAAGCCAGGAACATTCTGTGAGTTTTGGTAAATTCGTTAAGGAAAAACCTTGACTCAAATAGAGCTTAAGCTTGAGCCAAAGCTGCTATTAGACAGACGTTCTATAAACATTTTTTGCCTCATTTTCGCTTGCCACTTAAGCTCCAAGTCGATGTGAAAATATGCGTTGCCTACTTTGCGGCGCTACATATATTCACTCATGAAAGTAATAAGTAAAAAAGAAAGATGGCAAGACCTTTTACATATACAGCTCAATTGTCGGCAGCTTAAAAGTTTCATGTTTGATTTTCGCACAGATAAGACGGCATAAATTGCCGCACAGGTAAAGTTTTGATTGCCTTAATGATAAGTTAAACTGTGCATTAAGCCAAAGTCAGGGCCAAAGTTGCTTGCCACTTGTGTGGCAATCAGCGATCCAACACTAAAGTGACTCGGCTACATATATCAATTTGAAACGACTTGCTTCAAGGTGGAATACAATTAAATTGATACCAGCATTAAGTGCATTCGATACTCGAACAAGAAAATATGAGAATTCACTTTGTACTCGTATCGTGGCTCATTTAATTTTATGCTTTGTTCGATTCTCAATTGTCACGCAGTTTTCCGCAACCAGTTTCCTTTGTTTGTCTGTCCCATATCGAATAGACAACACTCAGACAATGTTTCCACTTCTTCCTTTCCCTTTTCCTTTCCCTTCTTATACTCGTATTCTCTTCCTTTCTGTCAATTTTCATGCAATACAATGTCATGTCTGCTTGCAGGTCTTTCTGCTATGAGAATTGCTTTGTTTTCTTACTGTTGTTGTTATCATTTGCAGCATTTGAAATGATTTGCAATAAAAGTGTCTGCTGCTGTCCATTGGCCACACCCCATTGGCAAATTACGTGCTGTTCTTTCTGCTCTTTCTGCTGATTTGGCCTCGTCGCCGGCCATTGTCATTGCCATTGCCATTGCTATTGTCATTGTCATAGTCCTTGTCACCGTCACGTAATTTCATTGTCTTTGTCTTTGTTTATTTATTTATTTTGTTGTCTACATCTATTTGCCTTTATTTTTTACACGCATGCTGAGTGATTTGAGGGCTAAAAGGCGCCCAAGGCATCAAAAATTCATTTGTTTCATTCAGATATTTTTTGATTTTCTGCATTGTGACAAATGTTAATCTATAATTCATGAGAACTGCGCTTCAACATTTATTGTATAAAATAAAAAAAAATTATATACACTTTCAGATAAATGTAATGAATATGAACCTAAGAATATTTCAGAATTTAATTGAAACTTTTAGATACATTTAATTTATTGTACTTCTCTGTGTATCTTTCTTCAATCAATTGACATAGGTGTATTTAAAATTAAGAAATATCTGTTAATATTTTTTGACTTTAATTTAGTATGTCCAAGATACATTTCTATCTTTTCGCAGCGCCCAAAGCGCATTTTTCCCTAATACACCCCTGACATGGAGCAAAAAAAAAGCATAAATAAACAGAGCAAAACAAATGATATAGGAAGAGATACAATGATAAAAACAGACAGAAAGAAAGAGGGAGAAGCATAGAATAATCGTATTGTAGATGCAATCATAATTTTTCGATTGCAATAAAAATGCGTGGCAAAATAAAAATGGTCATAAAATGCTGGCTGGCAATTTGGGTATGGAGGAATATAGACAGACTGCTCGTCTGCAATTGCTGGCACATAATTTGGCATTGGCTGTTGCTGTTGCCATAAATTATATAGAATCTGCACAACAATTTGGGCCTGGACTAGGCCTGGTCTGGTCTGGACTGTGCTAGACTGTTGTGTTCCGGATTGAATTGGACTGGTTGTCGCAGTGCTGTTCGCATGTTTGGCCATTAAACGGCATTTTAGGCCTGGTAATGGAAATGGGCATGGAAATGATTTCATGTCATTGCAGCTACGTGATCCAAAGTGTCACGACAACTGACAGCTGTCAGAGCATCACAAAAACAAGGATTCCCCATTAAAGCTTTAAGCTTTCAGCTGCTGCAGGTTGCCCTGGTGCAGCCAAAAATCCATTGAAGTATCTGAGCTCCATTCGAGCGGAAAAGTCAATGAGCTGCAGTTCAGAAATTGCCAAAAAAAAAAAATAAAAGTACTTGAGTTGCAGTTGCAGCAGTTGAAAATGTTCACTGACAGCTAATCGATGACAAAGTTTGAAGAGGTAACAACAACTCGAGTAAATTGTTGCCAAAGATAGTTGTTGGCAACACTTTCGCCTTAATGGAGTGGCGTATTCCAGCCGTGAGTTCGACCAAGTTTCAATAATTTGAAGATGCTTTACCAATTACAATACTTGAACTAAGCTCTTATCAATTTTGCAAGTAGTTGGTTCTCTCTATCTCTCTGAACTTTATTAATAAAGTATTCGAAAAGGTGCAAGCAAAAGAACAGAGCAAATGTCTAACGCACAATTTACATATTATCGAGATTTGGATTTTTTGCTTTTGCATTTATCCCTTTTCAAGGTATCCCTATCTGTCTGTCTGCGCGTGTGTCTCATTATTGTTTGCCGGTTTTATTGGCTTCTAAAGATTTTCAGCCAGCCCGAAAGTTTCCTGCACACACATTCGTATCTTTTGCTGATTTCATCAGTAAACGCCAGTAAAACGCATTTCGTTACCTTGATTTTTTATTACCTTCCCTTCCCACTACATGCTTATCTACAAAGAAGTGTATTTGTATGTTTTTTTGGGCCAGTTACAAGTCAAACACTCGTTGGCGAATCTTTTCTTGCTTTGCTTATCTGCCAGAATGTTTCATTTCATTTGATTTGAAATCCAAACCCAATCCGAGCCGAACTCCGGCTGCTGTCCATTTGTTGCCTACGCAATGGAAACTCAACTGATATTTGATTTTTTATGACTTGGCTACTTTTCTTTATTTGGTTTCGCTTTAGCCCCGCTTGCTACTTTTGCCGTTGGCCCTCTCGTTGGCCAAGAGCCTTGGCTGTCTTTGTTGGTTGGCTGCAGCGATTTCCTTTTCGCTTAAAATAACAATTTCAAATGGATTTTATTGCCTTGGGGTTAGATTTGTGTTGGCTTGTCATGCTTTTCTATGGATATGTCGTCTCCTTGACTCCTTGACTCCTCGGACTTTTATCGCTTTGCATAAGCGCCTTTTACCAATTCTCCTGCCTGGCCTTTCTGACCACATTTGCAGCCGCACAGACACTCGTGTCTATTAAATCCTGCCCTTAAAGCCTTGGCAGTCAAGTGCATTACACACACTGCACTCAGAACAGCTAAAAACATAATAAAAACGACAACGCTCCAAACTTTTCCCAACAGACAATAATTGAAATGCTGTGGCGGTCGCTGCGTTTGTTAGCCAAACTTTGTGCTGCCATAAAATTTATGTTAATTGAAATTTATGTGCAACCAACTCTTCAGCAGCAACAAGAGCAGAACCAAAACAAACGAAAAACAAACCCAAACTTTGTGGCAGACGCATCAAAACTCATTTGGCTCTCGACCAAACTTGTTGATAAGCATTTATTATAATAACATTCTCCCAATAAATGCTAAGAAAACTATAGTTAGTAGAATATAATAAACGAATATCAATAGATAATCTAAAAAAAAATAAATAGGTGGAAACCAGAGGTTATTCTGCTGATCAATATGCGTATACTTAATATGACAGAGCCTTTAAAGTAAATGATAACAATTTAAAACTATTCAAAATGTCATTTCGCTGATTAATATGCTTATACTTAATATAAAAACACCTGTCTTATAATCGAAAACTTAAATATTTATTATTTTATCATTCTCCAAATAAGTGCAAAGAAAACTATAATTTAAAATTATACATAAACTAAAATCAATATTAAATCGATACCAGAGGTCATTCTGCTGATCAATATGCGTATACTTAATATGACAAGAGCTGTCTTATAAGAGGAGCTACAAGCATATAGTATTTTTAACATTCTCCGAAAATAATGCTAAGAAAACAAAAGTGTAAAATTGTACACAAATTACCACTACTTAATATGACAAAACCTGTCCTATAACAGGAAAAGAAAACATTTATTTTTTAAACATTCTCAAAATAAATGCAAATAGAACTATAAATTAAAATTATAAAAAACTAAAATAAAAATCAAATGGATACCAATGGTCATTCTGCTAAACAATATGCGTATACTTAATATGACAACACCTGTCCTATAATAGAAAATTAAAACCTTTATTATTTTAACATTCTCCAAATAAATGCAAAGAAAACTATAATTTAAAATTATACATAAGCTAAAATCAATACAAAATTGATATTGCTGATCAGCATGTGTATACTTAATATGACAACAGCTGTCTTTCATAGGAAGTATAAAATGTCCAAAGGAAATAGTTTTATATGTCAATCGAAGTGCTGTTCTCTTGACTGCTATAAAAAAACTACTTTTTTTTATGATAATGCAAATTTGCAGTGTCACAGTTGCTGTTGTCATAAAGCGTTTTCCGCTGCAGCCTTCGATTGCATTTCGGAAACGATTTCCCGCACATTATTGACACATGTGGGTGCATTATGCAAAAATTTATGGCGGAAGCATTTAGCCAATGAACATTTATGGGCACGGCACTTAAAACTGCAGTAAACGCAGCAACGGACATGGCTTAAATTAGTTAATTTTATGCCGCCCCCTAAACCGCAACCTTCCAGCCCCGCCCACTTTCCGGCACAGGCCAACAAATGTTAACGTTTAAGCACTTGGCTCGTATGTGGGAAATGTGTTTGAGTATTTTATTTTATTTTATTTTGTGCTTTTTTAAACCGTCTGATAATTACAGGCGCTGTTTATGGGCTGTTGGCAAAATATATAAGTACTTGTATATACAATAATGTACACCTGTGTGTGTGTGAGTGTGTGTATGTGTTGGTGGCTGCCTTAGCCTCTTTACCATAATTACCTGTTTATAATTAATTAAAATGCAATAAGCGTAAATTTGATAAAACCGGCACGCACGTGCTTACTTTGCAGCCTTTTTTATTGGTGTGTGTGTGTGTGTGTGTGTGTGCGTGTCGCGTGTCAGCAATTTTTGCAGGCACTGTATATGGGCAGCCAAATTAAATGAAATTGATAAACTAAATTACAATCGAATAGATAATGCGTAATAATGCGTTGCAGAAATTAATTCATAAATTATTCAGTGAGCAGCTGAAAAGTAGGCAACACTTTTTTTGAATTTCCTTCCAATTTACATTTATTGTGGCTGTTCAATTTTCTGCATTTGCTGGCACAATTTTCGGCCTGAATGGCACAAAAACCTAATTTGGGCCCAACAAGCCAATGAGCCTCGCCATCAGTTAAGTTGAGCAGCGACCAGGAAGCGAGTGATGGAGAGAAAGAGTGAAAAATAGCAACATAAACACATTGGCGCTGACTTTAACAACAACAACAACAATGACAGCAAGTGCGTTTGTTGTTGTTATTTAATTTGCATTGCATTTTGCTCTTATGACTGCATTGCATGCACCGTCCACGCTTATTGACCATGAATAACCAGCGGAAATGCAATACGCGCCGTGTTCGCGTTTCCTGTTTTCTTCATTCCCGAACCCCTTTTGATGTATCATGATGCATGATTGTGAGCGTTAGCGTGTGTGAGTCACAGGAGGTGTGTGTGTGTGTGTGACGACTTTTTAATTTATGACTAAACGTTAATTAAATGAAATGTCATGCATATGAGGAACACTCGTGAATTTCAATAGAAAGTCATTCCCTAATCTGTATTCTTAAATTATCTCTAAGCCGATCCAATTTTCGAAAAACAACTGTAGCTTTGGATGAATTACTTACTTTATCCATTAGATTTTCGTACAACATACGTTTTATTGTAATCACATAATAACGAGTAATAAATTATGGTTAATCAATCAAAGGAATAAGATTATTTCAAAGACACCAAAAGATAAATTGCTATATCCTGGCGTATCCTTCCGGATCTATCCTGTTTCTGTTAGGATATTAAACAAACTGAAGGACAGTCAATTCGTTCAACTGGTTTACTTTGTTAACATTATCATAGAATGTCTATCGAAAGAATAGATTCAATTTAAATACTGCGCACTGAATTATTTGAAAAAGTACAAAGAATGCATATGAAAATAGCTGAAGAATCCCTTTTGTTAACTAAATTCGAAAGTACTTAAATAAAGTGAGATGATATGCATGTGAACGGATTTGAATCTAATAAATTCGTACAAACGTTTTTATTACTTTCCTCTGTTTATCTACAAGTTTCCCTTTCATTTCCACTTGCATTTCTATTGCATGACTTTGATAAAATATTTGCAGCTGGCAATAAAGGATTTGGATTTAGAGTTTAACATAATAAATCATACAATATAAAAATGGACACAGACTTTTGTAAGTCGGTGAAGATAAAATAAGTCTTGCATCCGACTAAAAATACATTAATTGAAAAGCAAAAATCATGTAAGACTTGTATATAATTTAAAGAAGTTTCTGCTTTGTTTTGTTTTATTTGTTTTCACTTTACAAACTAATCTTAAACACGTTACGGTCGCTTATAAAAATCAATTAAAAATAATAGTCAAAGTTTGAACAGAACTTTTGATGAGCCCAAAGAATACGAAGAGAAAGTGAATTTTATTTAATTTCCGTTTTCTGTAAACTTCATTTCGGTTTTGTTTCTTTTGTTTAATTTACAACACGCACAAGTTTAGCTTAGATTTAATGGAGAATATGTTGAGGAGCAACATCTGTTTGCCCTTCATTACGAATTGTTCTTAATAGCTAAAAAAATGCCATCGCATTTTGTTTATAATTCGCATATTTACAAGAACATTTCTGCTTCTATTATTTGGCTAGTTTTCATGCACCTCAAGCTGCCAGTTAAGCTAACATTATCGTTAGCTAATATCAATAGCAATGCCAAGCTGCATTTAGTTGTGTGGACTATTTGGACGGCTAATGCGAAAATACGAGTGTCGACTGTCGAGTGTGATAAGCCCAAAGACCAAACTGGCCAATACTTAAAAAGGGGGTAAAAGTTTCGCGTGCTCTGCAGCTGTTCCACTTGGCCACAATCGAACGCCTTTGTATGCAAATGAGAGCTGCATGCCTCAGAAGCAGCAGCAGCAGCAACAACAACTTCTCACGTGCCACTCGCTAAGGCTTTGGCCTCATGAGTCATTTTGGCCCAGACCACTTTGGCCTTATTTGTTTGTCTTGGCTCTTATGCATTTTGCGGTTTGTTGCACACCTTCGTGTTGCCGCTTTTATTTTGTTTTGTTTTGTTTTATTGTTTCTCTTTGTCAATTTCCATTTTTGGACTTTGTTTCGGCTCTGCTTCGATTTTCGTTTCTGGTACAAATTGTTTCGCAGGCTCAAAGTGGGTGTGACATGTGTTTTGGCTTTGGGCCGGCTTTTTGTGACTCAAGTTTTTAAAATTAGCATAAGCAACTGATTAATATCTTAGCATAGGGCTTAAGCTCGGGATCAGACAAATGATTTATGGCTTTAACACATGACAAACTGAATGCGTCACACCTGAAACTGCATTTAAATAAATTTTACACAACTTTTTAAAATAAACTGTCAGTTGATAAGGTTTTTTAATATAAATATCTCAATTAAAAAATTTAAAGTACTTTAAATTCGATGATTATTCAAATTTCCTCAAATTGTTACATTTTGACATACATATTTAGAAGATATAGATGAAAAATAATATAATAAAACGAGTTTCACTCAAAATTGTTTCCAAAATGTATAGAGATAATGATATGAGTTATAGTTATAAATAAAGTATTGAAGAAAATTTGTTTTCTATTCGGCTAATAAACAATTTTTTAGACTTGCATTGTAGTTCCACTTTTAATAAGGTTCATTCTTCTTATACAAAGCCAATTCATCTAAACAAGCATGGGCAAAACATTTTTGATTTGGGATTGATTTCAGCAGCTTGGCATTGATTCAATGACACAATAAACACTCATACAATTAACTAATTTAATTTGTTTTTCCAAATTTTTTGCAGCTTCATTCATTGGCTATTTACAGTTTTCTTTTTGGGTAATATTCTTTGGGTTTCCTTTTGCAAATTCCAGAGATTGGTTAAAGGTTTGTTTCCTTTGTCATTTTCATTTGGGATTTGCTAATTGGGCTTTACAATTTTCTTAGAGCTTATCATATGACTATTTGGGGTGCATACTTTTAATTATAATTAAAGATTAGTTTTGCAAATATGTAGATCGAAGTGTAAGTGCATTTTATACAATTGAAATGTTTAAATTTGATATGCGCCAAATGCGGATAAATGTCAAGTGATGAGTTGGTAATACAATTAAGTATAAATAAAACAAATACAATTAACAGGACCAATAGGAATTTGTTAGGAAATGTAAAAAAATTTATTAAGAGAACTCAACTTTAAGTATGCCGAGTCGATTAATTTGATTAGAACATTAAAAAAATATATTTTACAGATCATTCGCTTTTTCGTTTAACTAATCGATTATTTGTACACTAAATGAAAATTACATTTTCATAATAATTATTTAATTTCTTTGAAGTTTAACATGTTTATCGATTCTTTTAATTTTTCGGGCTTATTGTTGACACTTAATATTTACAGATTCCTATTATATACTTAAATGCTCAAATTGAGTAGTTTCGCTTCATGTAAATATTTAAATAGTTACATGGCAATAGTATTTATTTATTTTTCGTATTATTTTGTTTTTAATTTTGAAAGATATTTGCATTTGCCTGCATATATAATATTCATACACATCAATTGAATTTATCATATGTATATTTAATTTTAGCTCAACGTACTCGGTAAGTGTATGTAGATTTTTCTATGAAATTTGGCATAGGATATGTTTGCTTTTACACTTTAATTTTTGAGATATGACAGAGTCCCTTTGTGCAACTTTTGAATGCATTTCGTGGAAAGGGTGTTCGACTTAGGCTACAACTAAAGACAGTTAACTGCCGGCGCCTTCGGGCGGCCATCGTAAGGATCCGGCGGCACCAGAGGAGAAGCAACAAGCGAACAAGGAGATCAGATGCGAAGGTTTCCTCGAGGCAGCAGCACCTGTAAAAATGCAATTCGTTAGCCATGTTAACTTTACAACCCTTGCCCTTCCCTCCCCGATAGTTTTACCAATTGTGCTGGATTTGGCAGCCACCGTTTCACGGGATTCCAAGGCAGGTGCCCGCTGCTGACGATCGCTCTCCACGCTCTCCTCGTTGCTCTGCCAGTAGAGCGAGCTAATCTTGGCCACGCACTGTAGATTAGATAAATAATGAATTAGCTTGTAGTTGTAGTTGTAAGTTTAATCACTCACCTTGAGCTTCATGTCGCCATGCTTGAAGTGATAGGATCGCACTCGGAACTCCAGACCCAGGCGGGACATCTCCAGGCCATCTCGGTTCACCACAACCTTGTCGTACTGCTTCAGGTGCTGCTTCTGCGCCGGCTCCCCGTTGATCAGCCAGCTCAGGTGGCAGGCGGGCTTGGACGGCGACGAGGTGCAGTTGACGCGCACTGTGTCCCCGATCTGATACCGCGGCTGGCCGCCCGTTATCCTCGGGCCATGAGCGGGAGTTACTGCAAGGAGAAAGTTAATTTTATTTAACTTAGTTTATTAAGATGATAATAAGGAAATTGTTTGATAATTATAACAATAATCAAATAAAGCATTCATATAAACAGGAGCCCACTTAAAGTCCAAGTCAAACTACTTTTTGTCTCGCATCATTTTCATGAACATTGTCATTTAAAGTCAAGATAAAATTATAACTCTCTCTTACAATTTCATTTAAATGTTATAATGATCATATTCTAAGAGTAATGTCATTGTAATTGTGGTTTAATCTGAATTTAAATTTAATTAATTTTGTACGAATAATACTTTGACTTAAGATATCGATTTTTAAGAGACATTTTCTTGACATTTTCTAAAATTAAAAATGTTAAAACTCAAGTTTCAACTTTTAATCAACACCTTAAAACTAAATTAACATAAATTAACTTCATTCTGAGGGGTTTCATTCTTTGTTAAAATATCATTGAAATATATTCGAAAAACACACCAACTTGCAACTTTCATAACTTCCCCAAAACTGATCCGATTTTCAAGCGGAATATCATTTTATCATAATTTGGCCTCTTAACTCTTTATGCAAATTTTATTGATTTCTTTCAAATAATTTTTCTTCTTTAGAATGCTCGACTGTAGACTTTCCCACTAGATAATAAATTTAGTAAAAATTAAATAATTTTATTAAATAAAATTTATCCATTGCACAATAATTACTTAATATTATATATTTTATAAGAATGTATAAAACAAATCTCTGTTTGTCATTCCCTTGAAAAGTTGCTGCCAAGATGAATTGCTCAAACAAACACACTCGACAGCAGCAATAAGAGAAAGTGAGAAAATAAATAAATCGAGTTTCTGCCGCTTGAACTATTTGCAATCAGTTTATTTAATAAACCCTTGTAATTAGTTTATTTTCTATTTTCTCGCATATTTAACCCATTGTCCAGCTAATAAATAAAGCAATTCAATTATGTTTCTTCAAGCCTTTTGTGTGTGCGTGTGTGTGCGTATGTATGTGTGAGTATGTGTGTATGTTTGTTCTAAGCGCAGTTATTTCATTTTAATGAGTCGAGGAAATTGAATATTTTGTTGGTTCTGCACTAGCTTTCATTGCCTTTTCCTTTTGCCTTTGCCTTTTCCATTTGCCTTGGCCAGATGGCATTTTGGCTCAGTTCCGTTTGTTTTATTATTTTATATGTTATGCTATGCAGCTTGGCAAAACGAGTATTTGGCTTACTTTTGTGTCCATTTCGTTGCCATAATGAAAGCCATGTGAGGAGTATCTGCTGCTGCTCAGGGCTAAGACTGGGACTGGGGCATACTTAAGATTTATGTTGAGATTTGTGCCAGTAAAATACAAAACACGGCAGACAGAGGGGAGCAAGAACATTTTCTACGCATACGAAATGCTTATTCAAAGTTTATTTTAGCGTGTGTTTCTCACTCGCTTCACGAGTGTATGTCTGAGTGTGTGTGTGTGTTTTTGGGTGTTAAGGCATCTGGATATGGCTAGGACTAACGCCCACGAACACTTGGCCACACGCTCGCTCATTGCTTAGCGCTTTTGGGCAAAAAAAAGAAGCAAAAGAGAGCAAAAAAAAAACACAAAAATGGAAAGAAAGGAATCAAGTCAAGTGTGGCGCCCCCTGGCGTCCAGTTAACGCCCACTGTGAGGCGGCTCCCGACGCAGTCGAGTGTTTGTATGCATTATAAATATACCATGGCAAAAACCAAAGACATACATACACACACACCAGACACACACACACAAACACACACACACACAGTCAAGTACTCGTACTGACTGCAATAAAAACTGGCGTTGGATTTCTTGTTTCATTTTGGCCAGGCTCACATTTTCATAACATTTGCAGCTGCCCCTTTCATATATTTTGTGTGTATATATATGTGTGTTTGTGTGTGTGCTTTTGGCTCTGCCATAAAATAAAATTAATTTTTAATGGTTTTCAAAAAAAATTAATTTTCTTTAGAAGTTGCCGGAGTTTTTGTTGTGGCTTCTCAACTGGCCGCATGACAGGCACAGAAGCAAAGCAGACCCAGACCGAAATCCAGACCCAGAGTCAGAGTTAGAGTCGAAGTCAGACCCAAAGCAGAGATCCACTTTCAGCTCTACTCATATAGGTTGTATATATGTTTTCCCAGCTACAGTTGTAGGTCAAAGCGAGGTTCCAGGTTCGTTGCTTATTTGTAATTTATAAAGTGAAGTTTACTTTACTTTGGTTGCTCACTTTTTTCATTTTCCATTTTTATTTTCATACAGAATTTCAATTTAGTGAAGCCGCCTCTTGTGTGGGCGTGGACACAGCCATATGGATAATATGAAGATTTATAAAATATGACCAGACATTTATGAAATTGGTATCCTGTGGAGGAGAGTGTACAATGTACACTGTACAGTGTACACTGTACGACATGCGTATGTACATATTAAATGGATGGCAATTGCATTTGGCTTGTAAATTGCATTTCTGTTTGACTACGGTCCTATTAAGGTTGCATTTGTAAAAATGTGCATATTAAATTTACAGAAAATTGATTCAAAGCTGAAATTATATTGTGAAAGACATTTATTAAAACAGTGTAAGGAATGTACAATTACTAAAAATACAATAATCCAATTTTTAAGCTGAACAAAAGCTAACAAATGCAGCAGCCAATTAAGCTTAAAGTGAATTTGCTTGGATACATAGATTTAGATGAGTAGATTTATTGAAATTTTATTTTTATTCAATTGCTACAATTAAGATGAACTAAATAAATGTTGTAGTTATTAGACAAATTTCATTGGTTTTTTGATTATTAAATAACCTTCAACTACTGAATTTTAATAGTTTTTGAATATAATTCAGGGATTGTAAGTTTTATGAAAAAAGTTATGAAATAAGAGTTATTTTTTGATTTGTATAAAAAAATTATACAAATTATAATTAAAAGTTATTTTTCATCTTTTATTTTTATTTAAAAGTTGAAAAATAAGAGATTTTAATATTTAAGAGTTATTTTCAAATTTTTTCATAAAAATAAAAAAAAAAGTTGAATTGAAATATCTTTTGATCGGGAGGGCCTATTTCATTAATCGGCATATTCAATTCAACTATTTTTTTTTATTTTTATGATAAAAGTTGAAAATAACTCTTTTTTTCAGCTTTTAAATAAAAGTTAAAAAATAACTCTCATTCATAATTTTTATCATAAAAATTGAAAATAGGAGCTAAAAATAATTTTAAAAATAAAAATGTATCCTGTTGTTGAATCATCCTTTCAAAAATAGCATATGTGCAATTTTTTTAATGCCCGTCATTTTTTTAGTACTTGATTTTTATTCGACTCATAACTCTTATTTGCAATCCCTGATATAAATTCACAAGACTTAAAAATAAAACTAAGCAGCTTGGACAATGTTTTGATTATAAAATCTAGAAACATAAAATCAATATCAATAACTGAAAGTAAAGAGATATTTGCTCTCTTCTGCCAGATCAATCACTTAAAATTTTCCTTAATTGCATACTTACTTTTTAATTATACTTTAAATTTTAGAATTCAAACAATTGTGGCTAAAAGTTAACAGCCAATTGTTGCCACTTTAAATGTGTGGCAGTAAAGATCAAAGACCTTTTTCACACACCTCGAGGCAGCTTCTGATAATTGTTTTCATATTATATGGCTATTTTTTAAGCCAACGCCATATTGTCGCACTTTAGTTTTATTTGTGGCATAAATCTAAGGCGCCCCCCAGCACACACACACACATACAGACACGTATGAACACGCATATACACACACATATGTGTATATTTATGAGAGTGTGTGTGTTGCGAGCATGTTTACAATTTATTCTGGGCAAAAACTTTGCACGCAACGACAACACCAACAAAATTATTCGAACCTGCGGCGTACGCTGGCAAAAGGAGGACAAGGTCCTGCCAGGGGAGCAAGGAGAGGTAAGGAGAGGTGAGGAGAGGTCAGAAGAGGCCAGTCTTGGGAGGGCAGCTGCAATAAGTCGAATGAGGCAAAAGCTGGCCAAAATTTAGTATGAAGCATGGAGCACGGAACATGGCTCAAGCATTTTCCTATGACTAAGCAGTTTTGGGGATCGCATTTTGGCTGCTCGTTTTGCTACCTTTTGTGCAGCCAAAAGGAAACGAGAACCGAAAAACAGCAAAATGGGGGGAAAATCATGGCGCAAAAGGCGAAAAAGCAGCCCAGCTGCCCCTGCAGGCGGCCAAAATGGCAGCGACAACAACAGCAACAACAACAACTGGTAGCATTTTAAGTGGCAAAGCGAGCAAAGGGAGGAGGGGTAGGGGAAGGGCGCTGCTTTCAAGCTGCGCATCTAGTCAACACAGCTGGGGGTGTCTTTTAATATGCTGCGGTATGTTCCACCACCCCCCGCCCCTTGCCAATATTATTTCTATTTTCTACTTTCATTTTTCCTATTTTTTTTTTGGCAGGTAAGCTGGGTCAGAAGAAGCCAGAGAATGGCGAATTTCCACTTGATCTATATGCAAAGCCTGTACATGTGTGTATAAGTGTGTGTGTGTGTTTACAGATTATGCACATGTTGAGCCTTGAGTCGCCTTGATTCCGACTCTTGCTGTTAAGTGTTTCTCGAAAATTTTAATAAACATTTGCAGTCATGAATTATGTGCAGAAATCCGAGTGCTATTTTTATATCTTTCACCTGAATGGCTGTTGAAATAAATATGGTAATAAATTAAGCCAAAGTCAAACTAGTGAAACAGTTAACACTTGCTTTAAGTTTATATGGCCGTCATTAAGTTTAAGTTTTAAGAGCACTTTAAACTATTGAGATTCACAGCTGACCTTTGGGCTGTAATATTTAACACTTAACATTTAAAGTTTACAGCTCATTAGCGGACCAAGTTCTCAGCAGGGGGTGGGAGAGGGAGAAGGAGAAGGGTGCCATGGAAGAGAGACAACTATAAATATGAGACTGTAAGTGGTGCTTGGCCACTCAGAGCTCATAAAAATCACATTTATTTTTTTTCCATTTTTTATATATTTTATTTCCTCCTTCTTTTTTGCCTACGTAGAGTATGAAGATGAGGTCCTGTTAGTCCTTATGCAGGCAATTGCTTTTTATATTGTAAAATCGATAAGCGATCACATTATGTGTGCATGTGGAACGTGTGCGCGAAAGAAGAAACTCAGCAGGAAGCAGCCAAGTGAGTTATATGTGTGTTTGTCCTTTAAAGTGCACTTAACCATAAATTCACCATCGCACACACATACATACACGTACATATGTACACACAGGACATATGCAGCTGAATGTCTCCTTCTCTTACTCCTCTTTCTCCTGCTTCTTTGGCTGCCTTGCGTGCTCATTAATTATAAAACAACGCGTGTTACTTTTATTTCTGGCGCGGCACAGCGCCAGATACAGATACAGAGATACGGATACGGCAAGGACACGACTCCCGGGCTATGGAATAACAGTAACTGCAGTAACTGGTAACTGGTAACTGGCAACAGTAACTGGTTACAGTAATGTTTTCTTAACTCAAACATGCCCTCAACGACGACGCGACGCGAATCGCGCATTAAAAATCGTTGCCATATGTAAAAGCAAAGATAACAAACGAACGAGGTGCGTACGAGGAGTAGCTGGAGAGACTAAGTGGGCAGAATATGGATGTCGGAACTGAAATGAACTTTTCTGTGCTGAGCTGAGCAACAACTGTCGCGATTCTCGCTGTTGCCTTTACTTAAAGCTGTCGTCAATGCTCCCAAATGCGGACAACGCGGCGTATGACTAATGAGTAAAGAGGA
This sequence comes from Drosophila subquinaria, assembly GCA_037043405.1. NCBI lineage: Eukaryota > Metazoa > Arthropoda > Insecta > Diptera > Drosophilidae > Drosophila > Drosophila subquinaria. The sequence continues at coordinate 126,839 of JBAMBL010001442.1, forward strand.
GAGAAGAGAGCGTAAAAGGAGCGACATATTTTGACCGCAGCAGAGGAAACAGCAGCAGCTTCGGCGACCAGCATAATGTAAATTCCAATTGGCTGGGAGCCTCAAAAGGAATCCCTGCAGGACCTGGTTAACCAGGAGGAAATGCAAAGGAGCTGCCCGCATATTCAGTAAGAAAATTCCAATTAGAGGTGAAAATCGATGTGAAAAGCGAAGAGTGATTAAATTATTTTTAAGAATTTTTTTAATACATTTTAATATCTTGCAGAATTTAAATAATTAAATGCTGCATTCTTTGAATATGTTAAATACCAAAAATGGCAGGTATGAAATTTATTACGCTCGCAAAGAATTCCATTGATAATAAAGATGAGAAAGGGGAATAACTACGTTAAAAAAAGGTATATTTTTGTTAAATTTATGATTAAATTAAGAACTTAATATTGTACAAATGATGAGAGGCTGAAAAATCATACACACATGACTCCAATATTTGGTAAAAACTATTGCATTATGAGATCATGTAAATAAACTTTAAAAATGTAAATTAAATATACCTTATGAGATAAGGGAATTGAGGTTTAGTCTAAGATGGGATGGAAGATAAAGAAATTATATAAAGATCAGGCATTTTACATTTTAAGCATATTTAGCAAGGAAATAATTTCCTGAATAGATGTGTAGATATAAACTTTTATGATGATCGAGACGATAAATTGGTGAAATGAACTTTGTAGAATTTCAAATCAATGTTTAATAGTTTTGTTGTATATCAGAACAAATTAGTAAGGGACTCTTTCAGGTATATGCAATACAAAATAATTTAAAAATTGAATTAGAGATATTAATAAATTGTATTCTTAACGAACCTAGTCAAGAAGCTAGCTTATTCTTCTGCGATAAGCTATAAAGAGTGTTGTTATGTTTTATGCCCACTGTGCGGGCTTTGGTGCTGACTATGGCAATGGGACCGTGGGACACTCGAAGTAAACTCACTAAAGCATATTTTATGGCTCACTTGCAAAGGGGGAAGCGGAAAAGCTCATAATAGAAGAAAGAGGGGAATGGGAAGGGGATTCGAATGACGACAAGAATGATGATGATGCCGTCGCAGTTTGTTGATGTTGAGTCAGTTGCCCCTTTTTTGGTTCGATTTGTGACGCCCACAGCTCTTTGGGTGCTGTGGGAATAGAAGCTGCCTTTTTTTCCTTTTTTTTTGTGGGTTTTTATCCTTCGAGCATGTCGCCCAATTGGCAGCCGGGCACATTGTTTAATATGCAAAACCATTTCCGCCGCATACCAATGCGTCTCAGTATCATTCTCAGTCTGACTCTGACTAGGAGTTGGAGTTGAAGTCGCAACTCTTATGGAACTGTGTCAGGAATGGCAGCAGGAATGAGGAATGAGGAATCGCCAAAGGCTGCCAAATCAGCTTGAAATGTGCTTAGAGTGGGCGTTGTTCGGCCATTTGTCGAGAGCCCAAAGCCAGTTCAACATTATGATAATAATGATGATAGCATTGATGATGTTTATGATGATGATGATGATAAAGTTAAAGATGCTGCTTATGATGAGCTGTTGCCTGGGGAAACTGAGGCTTTTTTGCCTTTGCGGCTGCGGTTGCTGCACATATTGATAACTGTTTGATTTTTTATGAGTTTATAAATTTGTGATTAACTCACAGCGGCGGCTGCTGACGGTGGTGGCTTCGCTGGTGGTGCCTGATTGAGTTGTGGTTTGTGAAGGGAAAATTCAAATAAAAATCCAAGCTCACATTTTACACGCCAAGTTGTACAAGTGCTTTTGCTGGGAGACTGACTGGGAAGACAAAGGAAGGACAAACTGGGGATTCTTTTTTTTTGTTGCCACAACTGGCAGTTGGCGTCGCCAGATGGCGCTTTTGTCTTAACCCATTTTCGTACTCAACTAAATCGCACGACATGAAAACATAATTTTACTTCAAATTGCAATGACAGTTGCGCGCAGCAGCAGCAGCCACGCCCACCCACTTGCAGCATGTGGTGCTTTTATCTACACACACACACTCACACACACACACGCACTCTCACACATACATGCAGACAAAGAGTCGCATTCATATGTGAGTGCGCTGTTGCCTTTTGTTATAAGAACGACGTCGACGGCGACTGCAAAAGTTCCATTTCAATTGTTTGCTTAGATTATGCAGTTGTATTAAGCAAAAAGCAGAACAGACTGTAAACCTGGGTTGCCAACTATTGTACAATAAAAAAGTGCAGAAAAACAACGCAAGGCTTTAAAGGCAGACTCTGAGGCTGAGGCCAAGGATCCCACGGGAGAAAGAGAGTGAGAGAGAGATGTGCGAGTGAATTCCTTTATGCGACAAGTTGCAAGGTCTCAGCTGAGGTCTTGTTCCATTTGTATTTGAAAACAAATAAGAAGGCTATTGTTGAGACCCCTACTTTAAAATATGCGTTTACGCATTTCAGAAATATCTGAATTTAATTTAAAAAAAATGCTTAAACACTTAAAACAGTCATAACAACACAGTAATATTTAGATAATGCTAGAAGATTTAAATGGGATGATTTAAAAAGTATCAGGTAGTGTACACCATCAAAGAGAGTGTGTATCTTGAAAGCTCTGGATGCTCTAGTTCTTATAAAGGGTGTTTATTATTAGACTTGTGATTTGCAATCAGGCAAGACTTTTTTCAGAGTTGGTCTTTTTAACAACTGTCACTTGATTTATGCTCAGTTTGGTTTGCCATTTCATATTGATAAGACTTACTCCTGAACAACGTTTGCAAATTATTGAATTTGATCATCAAAATACATGCTCGGTTAAGAAATTGCATTTTTTTCATTTTTTCCATTTTATGACTCAGTTTAGTCGACCTTTCGAGGCGGTTATTCGGAATGATTACAAACTTTCTTTTGCCCCAAATGGAAGAACTAGTCTTGGCTTACATGTAGTTTCAGCAAGACGGTTCCACATGCCACACAGCACGGGAAACAATGTCCCAATTGAGAGGCGATTTCAGTGAAAAGTTTACTTTTCGCTTGGGTCTGGTCTATTTAACGCCTAGATCGTGTGATCTAACGCCTTAAGACTAATTTTTGTGGAATTATGTGAAACGGCTTGACTACGCAGATAAGCCCGAGAAAATTGACGCCTTGGACGAGAATATTCGGCGCGTTATTGCTGCCATACGGCCCCATTTGCTTCAAAAAGTGGTCGAAAATTGAGCCTCTCAGCTGGAAGTTTATTCGGGCCAGCCAGGCGGCTAACTGCCCGAAATAATTTTAAAAACAAAATGGCAAACCCTTATCTTTATAATAAAGCTAATTTCTTGACCATAGCATTAAAACATATGCATTTTATTTCTTCTTGAAAACCACACCTCTAAAAAAAACACCCTTTAGTATTTGATGTAAAATAAATCTAAAAACACGTTTAGTTTATATCAACTCGCTTAATCGGGAATACATTTACTTTATGCAGCCTCCGCTCTCTCCTACTGCCTCTTGCACATATTTGCAGCGAATGAAAAATATCTTCATACTCTGTAATATTAATTAAGATATTTGCCTTGAGTTCTCTGTTCTCACCTGCTCGCATATCACTGCGGACCGGCAGTCCGCGCTAGTGACGAAAGCAGCACGAAGGGTGCGAAGGCGACTAGCATATATACACAGGAAGAATGGAAAATTTGCTATGACTGTCCGATCAGGTCGAGTTATATACCGATCGAAAGGTATTAACTTAACTTACAAATGTGCATACTAAGACTTTTGAAAACTCACCTGGTTCGTGAGATAAACAGGTGTAAGTGGGAGGGGAAAAATTTAAATTATTGGAGCTACTGGGGCCGTTGGAGCCTTTTTGAATTTTCTTTGAACTTTTTACAATTGTCATTAAAAATACGCGTCGAATGACACCTCGATCATCGAAATCGGACAACTGGTTCGAAAGATAATTAATTTTGAAATTTTTAGGGGCCTTCCGAAAATGAGATGAAAAGTCAGTCTGTTTGTTTGTTTGTTTGTTTGTATGTTTGTTTGTTTGTTTGGATCAAATCGTTGATTTAGCTGAAAAGTTTGAATGAGGACTTGTTCCTGCTCAAAAATCTATAAACGTTTGTTCTACGACTTTTTCGAAAAATCGCTAGTTTAGCGGGAAATCGCTAAAAACCGCTAAAATTGAAACCCTTATAGCAGTCAAACGATAAAAGCTACAGATGCGATATATATATCGTTTAAAAGGTATTTTGAAGGGCTCTTATGCATACCTTTTAACTTTTTTTCTAAAGTACATAGGTAAATTTCTACAGGTGACATTAGGTATTTTCCCCCACATTTTGGCGGTTTTTGAGAAAACGCCGCTAACGATTTTTTTTAAATTTCAATATGTTTTAGATTGTAAAATTTCACGTTTTTTGATATATGACACAAAAAATTTTACCGTTGGGTTTGGAAGATATAACCTATTATCTGAATATATACGTTTTACTTTAAATTGGAATAAGGCAGCAGCAACAAAGTGTCATAGCAGCCAGTTTGTTTGTTTGAATTAAATCGTTGATTGAACGTCAAAGTTTGAATGAGGACTTGTACCTGGTCAAAAATCTAAAAACATTTGTTCTACGACTTTTTCGAAAAATCGCTAGTTTAGCGGGAAATCGCTAAAAACCGCTAAAATTGAACTGAAATAGCATCCAAACGATAAAAGCAACAGATGCGATCTATATATCGTTGAAAAGGTATTTTAAAGGGCTCTTAGGCATACCTTCAAAGTTTTTTTTTAAGTAAAAAGGTAAACAGCCACAGGTGAAACAAGCTATTTTTTTTCTACATTTTGGCGATTTAAGAAAAATCTACACATGAAATCACTTTTTTGACATATAACACATATCTGTCAAAATTGGTTTGAACATGATATTACCTATTAACTGAATATACCTTTTACCTTTACACTACTGCATGTACATATGCAGTATGTACATTGTACCTTTTTTACCTGTTAACTGAATATATACATTTTACTTAGAATGGGAATGGGACAGCAGCAGCAAAGTGTCATAGCAGACAGTGTTTAAGAGTGCTGATAGCTTTTTCGCTGGGCATGTGTGTTTGTAAAGGGGACCAGTGTTGCCAGACAGTTTGTTCTAGCTTGTTCAAACAATAAACAAAGTTGACAAAGCAATACTGTCAAAAAATATTGCAATTTCAAAATTTCTTATGTCTTATTCAAAAATTTCTGATATCCCATAAAAAAACCTCTTTACGAGGTAAAAGTCTAGTGACGAAAACATTTTCATGCCCCAAAATTTCTGATATCCAATTTTGTGACGAATAATATTAAGTTTTAAATATAAATTATTTTACACAACATTTTTGCATTCGGCACTGCGCAAAACAGTGAGTTTTATTTGGTATGTAGAACTGAGACATTTTAGCGCAATGTGCCGAGTGCTAAAATTTTGTGTAAAATAATTTATATTTAAAACTTAATATTATTCGTCACAAAATTGGATATCAGAAATTTTGGGGCATGAAAATGTTTTCGTCACTAGACTTTTACCTCGTAAAGAGGTTTTTTTATGGGATCTGAATTTCTTCTCACACTTCTCTCATTCTCCTGGCAGTTAAAGTTTATTTCTGACACAATCTGTGAGAATGTGTGTATATGTATATGTATGAATGTAATATCCTTGAAATCTTTTGCCATCTTTCGGTTTACTCCTGTCATTTGTGCTTTCAACTTATGTCAGCTTTTTGCTGCCTTTTGCCAACTTTCTCTTCGTTTTTGCCTCTGTTTTTTTTTTCTTTTCATTTTTACTGCCTCCGCCTGGACAATTATGTTGCACATCTTTTGCATTGCTGGCCGGCACGCCCACATCAGGAGACCACTTGGCGCTGTCATTCAACAACAACATTGTTGACTGCTCTGAACTATTAGCATTTTAATTAAATTTTTGTTGTTTTTCATGTCGCACACACATTCTTCCCTTTGCTTATTGCAGATTTTGTGAGCGAGAAATCTTCGACTTACCCACAACCGTCATTGTCTCCGACTCGGAGACGGTGTTGAAGGCGGGCGCCTCGCCCGACACCTCGCAGCGATAGAGTCCAGAGCTTTGGAGAGTTACGCGCTTCAGCATTACCTGCGTATCCGACGAGTTTCTTAGCTGCGAATATAAATGAAAAGAAAAAGAAAATGGAAAGTGTTTTACTAAATAAATATTTGCAAGTCGAAATTCAAATAAATTACAAAGCCATGACTCGACACTGGCCATTCTCTTGCCCCAAAATGAGGGCAATTAGATTTAAAGATTTTCACAATTTGGATTTTCAGATTTGCTGCTTTTTTTTCGTGTGCAAAAATTAAGATTGATGATGACTTTTGTGTGAGTTGTTGGTCAGGGGGACTAAGCAAAGTTGAGTTTATTTTGTTATTAGTTGAAGCTACAAACGGACGTGGCCCAAATGTAATTTGGTCAAGAGCAAAAGCACAAGTCATAAGGCAGATGAAAATGCTATGAAATGCAATATATGGCAACAATCGCAGAAATTTCCAGCACATCAAGTGGCCAAATACGTACGCAACTCTGTAGCCGATGAAAGAACGCATGAGAATTTCAGCAGGAAAAGAAGGAGGTGGAGGGAAGGGAAGAAAGGAGGAGTGGCTGTTGTAAAAGTCACTCAACATCTTAGCCAGAAACAATTGCAGTCAAGTTCTTTAAGTTGCAGTTTTATGATCACATACACACGCACACACACACCTACACACACACACACACACACTCAAACACACACGCAGTTGTAAGTGCTGGCAAAAGTTTTCATTTCTTTCCATTTTACTTGACGGGGCTACCCGAAAAACTTGTCGAGCAAATTTTTATGAAAATTCTTTTGCTCCTCCTTCTTCAGTTTCATCTGCTGTCCCGCTCTTCCTCTCCTCTCTCTCTTTCTCTGTTACTGTGCGCAAACAATCACAAAAGTCACGTTCAACATTATTTTTGGTTTGTTGCTTGTTGCCCGCATCCCCCGCATCAACCCCTCTCCATCTCTTTCATCCCTTTCATCCCCTTCTTGCTCCCTTTACTGGTTACACTGCCATTACCCCGTTACAATGACTGCGAACTGGCTTTTGTTTGTGTCTTTCTAGTGCTTAAGCCGATTCCTTCTTCAAGAAAACAGGGAGAGGCAGACCATGATGAGAGGGGGTAGCAAGAGTTAGTCGGAGGGGATTCCCGACTGCCCCCTTTGCCAATTTCTATGAACGCTCAAGTTGTCAGTGCGTCCGCTGTACAAACAGTCAGCAGGAAGATGAAAAAGACAGAAGACGAGAGAAGAAAGCAGAAAGAGTCGCCTCACCACAATTCAAATTGCAGTCAACTTTTAGGGGATTGATAGAGGAGTGGCAAAGGTAGAGAGAGAGAGTTGCGTTTCGCCTTTGGCCGCTTTTATTGCATTCCCTTGTTACGTGCGAGCGCCATTTTGTTTATGATGGCTGCAACAAAATGCAATTCACTCCATTTATTGTGATTCCCAATGCGGTCTGTCAGCTAAAAGTTGTCAGCTCAGAAAAGTCATTGAATAGCTGAGAAAGTTGTTTAGTTTTCATGGGAGGCGTCTGACTAATGTCATTCCAATAACAATTCAGGTAGTCAATGTCTTGAAGATATATGTACTTATACAATTTAACTAAGAGTAAACAATTGACAGGCTAGCAAAAATATTGAACGATTCATTGAAAAGAAAACTTTCACTGTATAGATCTCTTAGTACTTTTAGGGCAGTTCTTTTAATGTACACATAAAAAGTCTACTTAACCATATAGTAACAAATTTGACATTCATTTCAATTAATATAGTTGTCAAATACCATTGAAAAACGGGCATTAAATTAATTAAAGTCAAATAGTCTTTTCTTATTTGTGTTAATATTTTTTGTCTTACTGTTAGCTGATTTTAGTTAAGAAATAGGCTTTTCAGATAAAGATTAGTTCAGCTGGCTCGATCTTAATCAAAATTCAGCACAGTAAGTGAATATCTTGCAAATGAGGAAATTCAAAGAAGCTCGACATAATTTGGCATTTTCTGCTTCCGTTTAGAATCAAGAAAACAGATTTGCTACAAAGTATCTTTGCCCCAGATACAGATCCAAAACAGATAATAATCTTGCACTGACTAATTTATAAACTACTTTATCATAATATTTTCCCATTCCACTTTCAAACAGTCTCTAATGCTAAAGTAATTAAAGATACTTAAATCAAATGCCAAACTCATTTCCAAACATAATAGTTTCCGCAATCTGTCTACAATCAAGGAAAATAGTATCTCAATCAAACTCATAAGCTCAAAATCAGTTCCGAATGAGTAATTTCAAAACTACAAACTACTTCTCATCACATTTGCATAAGTCTGACTAATGCTTAGACCTCATCATTGTTTTCGTTTGTATATTCCCAATGGAGAGCACAAATCAAATAAATTGGCATTGATATGCATACTGTATGAGCTTAAATACCCATAAAGAGCTGGCAATTAACTCAAATACAATTGAGCTAAACAACAACAGAGCACAATCAATTGCTATTTGAGTGTGTTTTGCTGCCAACTTGGCATTGTTTCGATCACGCATATGACAATAATTATCTTTTAGTCAGCAAAGAAGGAGAGGGAAAAAGAGACAGAGACAGAGGCAACTCTTTCATGTCTAAATGCTGAAACTTACGCCTAAACATTACGCATAGAAAGAAACATTGAGAGAGAGAGAGAGAGAGAGAACATGGCACGCACAGGTCATAAAAGTCGCGTTCACATCGCTCATACGCCACGTTAGCCGTACGTCAATTGCGGGCTTTGCTTTATTTGCCTTCGTCTGGGCAAGAGACGTGAGACAAGTGGCAAAGGAAAAGGGGGCAAGTATTGGCGACGCGCCTGTCAACAAAATGCCACACAAAGTAGACGCACTTAAGTGCTTTAGCAAATTATTATTATTAGAGTTCGGCTCGCAGCAGCAGCGAAAATCCCAACATTGAGCTGCAGCTAAAGAAGGTCCTTTGAGTCGAGTCGAGTCGATTGGCAGCTTTAAGTGATTTTGGTACGGGGGCAACCTTTTCAATCGCAATTGAAACTGAGTGACGTGTGCTCGAATACGGATAGGGAAACGGGACAGACCGCAACGTGACCTAAGCTAACCCTGGCTAACACACACACACACACACACACACACACTAACACACACAGACACAAGCAAACATTTTTATGGCTAACAAAAAATTACATCAACATTAAATTAAAGTTAAATGGCAAAACTACGTGGCAGCAATTTCATTTTGCGACGACGTAATCAGCACATGAAAGCAACAACAACAACAACAACAGCAACAACAACAACAACAACAAAGAGTGGCAACAACAATCACAATGCAACGAGATGTTGTTTTGTTGTTGCTGCTGCTGTGGCAATTACATGCTTTCAAAATAATCATTATGATAAGGTCATAACACTAAATTTAAGCCCAGCCACCGCTGACCTCCCCCTCCCCCTTCGTCTTTTACACTTCCACCATCCTTTGCAAATTGCAATAAAATTTTAAATTAAATTTTTCAGAGTGCTTAGAGCACCTGTTGCCTTACACTGGATGGTTTCTACTTATAAAGGGATCGCAAATAGAAGCTTTGAGTTGAGAAAAAATCACACTTATATAAACTGATCGGGATGAATGAGAAAGTCTCAGATGTATTATTTTGGGCTGCTGAATCCTAAGTAGTAAATAACTTGTTCCTTTAATTTTTATGAAAGAAATAATTTATTTTAACTCTTATTTTTAAACAAATAAAAAAATATTATAACTATAGGTCTTACAATGTGAAAATTTTAATTTTAAAATCATATCATCTTTAAAGAAATTTTTTTATAAAACTTAATTTTTATTATTTAAATTTAAAAATACCTTTTATTTAAAAAAATAATATTTTTATTAAAAATTTCCAAAAATTTTAAATTGTTTATTTAATTTTATAATAAGATTTTACAAATCTGTATTATATACATTTTAAATAAAAAAAATTTTTTATATTTTTTATTTTTCTAAACAAAAATTAAAATTTGATTGATATTTCCCAAATTTATTTCCATCGAGTTTCAAAAATATAATTTATTTTTTATATGTACTTTCTAATAACAATCCCCAAATCCTAAGATGATAATAATTAAGAATTTAAATCATTTTGATCCCTTGTTTCTACTCACATCGATGTTGACGCCGGGCAGTGGAAACGCCTGTCCAGGTGGCTTGTCTCTGGGAACATAGCGATAGATCTCGTGTCCGTCCTTGTACCACTTCACCGAATACAGCGACTCTCCGTCGAGAGCATAACGACAGCCCAAAAGTGCACTCTTCAGTCGCATTATGTGATTGGGTATCTTCACCTCGGTCATTGTCAGCGAGCTGGTAATGTCTGCAATTAGTAAAGAGAGATACAGAAAAGCGTGAGCATTATGCTATGTTACGGGTGTGAGCTATTTTTAATGCAGGCACATTTAGTTTTAGTTTTTCGAGCAGCTCGCATTTTCTTTCTTTTTCTCTCTTTCTCTTTGTCTCTCTCTCTCTATTCACAACTTAGGTAGGTAGCTTATTTCAGTTTTTATGTTCTACTTTTAGTGCTGGCCATGTTTGCAGCTTGCATTAGATACGCTCGAAAATTGGGAAAAATTTCGTGTGAGGGAACATGAATGAGGGTGAGCTAAAAGGGGTTGAATATAACGATATAATTTCCGCCTTAATCAAAAGTATTTAGAAATGTTTGTCAGTTCTTTGATGGAATATGGAATATCACAATGTTAAAGCTACCAAATGCGCTTCAATCTGCTAAGAGATTGTGATCGACATTAATTTGTTATACAGAAAAATATTAAAACCAAATAAACAAAATAGTTTTACGTCTCAGCTATTTGTTAAAAATTGTTTACCTATAAAAGGTTGATGCAAAGTTCTTAATTTAAATAATCCAATCTATAAAATAATTTCAACAGAATAATAAATTATTTTAAAAATTTGACCATTGCCATGCAATACACAATTTTCTTCGATATAAAGCTGACTGTTCTATCATAGAAGGGAAATCCTTTCCCAACCAAACTGCAGAAATAAAAGAAAAATGCAAAGCAAAGCAAATTTATCTACATTTTGTTTCTTCCTTTTTTTTAGAATTTATGCCTAGCAGTGTGACCAGTTGACCATATTTTGCATGTAAAATAGAAAGTGCAGTCGAGCGGCATCACAAATAAAAATATAAAAAAAAAGGAAGAGAAACAGGAAAAAAGCAGGCTCTACTCGCACCGCCGGCTGTCGCATGAATTATGCTGCATATGCATATGCAGTGCAGTTGACAAAGCCTGCGGCAGTTGTTGGCCCGAAGCCTGCAGCTCCATTATTACAAATCGCTTAGAACCAACCACCAAAAAATGGCCCAGAGACGAGAAGCCGCTGACTGGCCGATAGGACTGCGACTGCAGTCTACAATTCAAAACGTCAAAGGACTAGCCAGATAAAAACGAGGACTGAAAAAAGTCAATAGCAAAGCGTTTAAATCACGACAAAATTCTCATATTTGCTTTGACGACATTTTGGCGCGTTTTCACGTTTTATGACGAGTTTTGGGACAGCAAAGCATAGCTCTTGGCCCCTGTAGCATGTATTGCCTGAGGCCAAAAGCAGCAGTTGGCAATTGGCAGTTGGTAGCTGGCAGTTGGTAGTTGGCATTGCCATGACATGGACACACCTACTTATTTAATATACTGTTACACTTTTCATTTTTCAAACTCAAAGGTGAAAAAAGCGAACAGAAAAAGGCGCACAAAACAAACACACACACACAAGTACACATACACACTCACACACACACATATACTGTGTCGCAGTGGAGCAACGCACACATTTGTTTCGACTCCGATGGCTGAAAAGGGGTAGCACGTTACGTATACGCCGCGTGCGCCACGGCCAACCGTTGAATTTATCACATTCACATGCAAATTGCGCCAAACGACCTTATTATGCAAATTGCCAACTGCAAATGGAGAACGAAATTGATTTTCCTGCATTTCTACTACAGCAATAACAACAACGACAACGAGGACGACAAGGAAGAAGACGACGACGACAACAACAATAACAAAGCAAAGGAGCTGCGACTTGAACGCGCCCACATGTGAATGCCTCTCCTCTCTCCCCGTTTCACCACTCTTCTCTTCTCTCTTTACCCCTTCTTTGTGCCTCTTGCTGTGTGTTGTTGTCTCAGCGGCAGCGTTCAACAGTTTTGCAACCGCAAAGCGAGCGCACACCTTGCTCCTGTGGGCGCGAACGACGGCGACAAATGGCGAATATATTGAGCTGTCACACGCCCAACTTCAGGCCCCACAACCAGGGCTAACACACACACACACACACACACACTCACACACTCGCACACAAACATGCCTTTAATATTGAACAATGTGCACACAAATCGACTGAACAGAGGCCAAAACTCATCAGATAGCAAAAGCAGCAAGTGAGAGCAGCTGAAAGAGACAGAGAGAGAAACAGAAAGAGAGAGAGAGCGACTCTCTGAATCTGCTACCTCTCTATATGTATAGAAAGAGACAGCGAATGCTTTCAACGCGACACACAAAAAAGGTGGCAACCACAAAATGAGTTAGTTGTTTGCCAGTTCAGTTCAGTTGCCAATGTGTGCGCGTCTTTTTGCAGCCACTGTAAGTATTTGTCGTGCATTTGCTTCTGGGCCCCAAATTTATGGCAGACATCAGGAGAACCAACAAAAAGTATAAAAATAAACATAAATAAATGCAAAAGGATAAACACAAAAGACGTCGTGCATTATAAATTCATTTCCGTTTATGTATTATGCGAGGTTTTCGTTAGCTTTGCTTCGTTTGATTTCATGATTCGCCTTTTGTTCAGCTGACAAAAGTTGCACAACAACAACAACGACAACAATAACAACAATGACAACGATGAAAACGGGTTAAAGTAGGCAATAAAATGTGCTAATAAGCACAAGATTTGTGTCACTTCAAAAGGAGGCTTAAGAAAACCAACAATTGCCAAAGCCATTTGCATATTTAATGTATCACATTTTGGAATATTTTGGGCAGCGACATATGATTAGCATATCCCTTAATAATTTAGTCTTATTTACTTGTTACTTATTTAATATTTACATTATCCTTGTTGGAACATTTAAAGCTAAAACATAATTTTGTTGCTCTTATTTTTCCACAACATTTCGGTTTAGGCTGCCAACAAATGGCTGAATTATTTATTTGACAGAAAGACTAAACACCTTTTAATTTTATTAAAAAAAATGTTAAGGTTTAATTTAAAAACAAAATATGTTTTCAAAGTGACCAAATTGAGTTGATACCTTATTGTGAAATATTTCTTACTTCAATATAATTTATCATTTTTTTTTTTTTTTTTTAATGATGGAAAGTATATATTTTTGCGTTTCATTCCGAAGAATTTTAAAACACATGTTTGACTACATTGACAAGGGAAATCGAGCCCAGTTCTAATTATGTGACAGGTCGGCGACTCTAACCATTGAACTACCGGACCACACAGAATTTTTATTTTTTTTTCTAGAATATTAAGATAAATATATTTTCTTCATCAATAAGAGTATATTTTTAAATGGTTGTATTATATACTCATGATCCAGGTATCGCAAAACTACACTCTATATTACTTTTTAGTTCAGGCATGTAGACAATTTTAATTTGTTAAGCTAGTTAGTATTGAAACCATATGTTTGAATCATACCTGTTAGTAATCATAATCATTAGCAATTAAATTATTTTTGTTTAAAAGTCGAACCAATGATTAAATAACGATTATTTTGGGCTTAGCCCAATTATTTAATGATAACGATTACAAAAAATTAAAAAAAAAACCTAAAATTATTACAATTATTTTAAAATAATCAGAAAAAATCAAAAATAATCCGAAATTCTTAGAAATATTATTTATGATTTATTCTGATAATTTTGAATAAACGTAAAAATTTTCGATTTTTTTTTATTTTTTCTAATCGTAATCATTAAATAATCACTAAGATTATTTCTAGTAAATAATGTAATTGATTAGTAATTCTAATCGAAATTTAACAGGTATGATTTGAATCACATATTTATAATTTGGAAAAACATAGACTATAAAACAATAAAATTACACTTTCTTCCATTCAAAGCTATCCTTAAATCTATCAATATGTTTCTCTTGGCCGTTTTCTTTGGGTTCTGTCCAGCTGCGTCTCCAGTCAACAGTCGGTTGGTCACGCCCACTGCCTACTCTCAACTTCCTATTACCCGCTCGTTCAGCTAAATGCGCCTTAATTGCAGTTACTGACATTTGACTTTATAAATTGGCTGGGCTGTCAGCCGCCTCTTTGCTTTCTTTTCTTTTCTTCTTTTCCCTCGACTTCTATTGCTTTCTTTCTACTCGAGTGCAATGCGGGCTGCGTAAATGGCGTGTGTCCTTCTGCCTCTGCCTCTGCCGCTGCCGCTGCCGCTGTCTCTGCGACCTCCTGCTGACTCAAGTGCGGCTAAAAAAACGCGTCAAGTCAGCGTTGGACCAACAACAACAACAACTGACTGCACATTAAAAATTAAAAAAGCCAACGACGACGCAGGCAAAGCGAAGAAGCAGCCAGCGGCAAAGGCAAAAGCCAAAGGCAGGAAAAACATGGAGAGAGGCAAAGGCAACGAAAAAGTTGAAGCATCAGAAGTTTGCGAGCAACAACAACAACATCTGAAAAAAGAAGCGAAGTAATTTCATGCATCGTTTAATTTTCATTCGGGTTTAATTTGTGCAACTCCCCCGCCCTAAAAAACTTGACAACGACAACAGCAACACCAACAACTTTCCATATCATATGATGCCTGTTCTTATTGTTGTTACACTGTTGTAATACCCCATTTAGACCTAATACCCAACAGCCACTTCCAGCGGCAGCTCACAATTGAAACGGCAAATAAAATGAATGCCAACAGACGCCAACTAAACAAAACTCACAAAACACTCACAACACTCACAGACACTCACAACACTCACAACAGAAATTGACGCCAACAATTTGGAGACAAATAAAATTAAATGAAGCGCTGCCGAAAAATGCTCATCCCTTTGACTTTGGTGTGAAGCAACCCTTTTGGCCTGTTTCCACTTGCCAGCGTCAGCATTTGCGTTAGCATTAGCTGCAAATGCACTGAAAGAAATCGTAGTGGAATTGAGACTAGGCAAATAATGTATTAAATGGATTTTGAACAAACTATAATACTTAAATTGAATTTAAAATAAAGTGAAAACTATAAAAAAATCATACATATAAATATACATTTCTTTTTCTATTATAGTTAAAAAATATTCTTGAAATTAAATAAAAGCTCAAAACATTTTTACTATTATTATTAAATTTTGTTTTAGTAAATCTTTGAAAGGATAAAAATGTAAAAGCGAATTTATTAAAATGAATAAATAAATATTTAATATTCTCAGTTAACTTACTCCAGGATATTTTTAAGAAATATAGTATTGAAAGGTATTAATGAGTAGATCATATATATAGGTCTATATAGTGTGGCTTCTTTGGTTCAAAAGATATTTCAATTAAATTTTTATTTATCAATTTTTATAATAAAAATTGGAAATAAGAGTTGGGGTTAAATTTTTATATTAAAATTGAAAAATAATAATTATTTTTGATTTTTATCATATAAATTAATTTTAATAATTAAAAATAATTTTTTTTCATAAAAATCAGCAAATAACTCTTTTTAAATTTTTTAGAGAAAAAATTATAAGTGTTCCCTGAAAAATACAAAAAAAAATATTGTCAAAGCTTAAAAATTAGAGGTCGTTGAAAAGAGCTCTTAAAAAAGAAAATTACTTATTATACTTATTTTATTAAAAGTAATTTACAGTAAAAATAAATCATTTTTTATTTCTCCAGATTATTAGTTTTGGTCAAAATATTTCTGAAATTTATTGCAATATTTTTATTGTTGCCAATAGTTTATAATAATCCTGAAATTATTGCAATATTTTATATATTTATATTTATATAACATTTATTATTTATTTTTTATTTATTTTTCAAATTGTTATAATCCTGATTATTTTATATAACTTTTCATTTCCCACGAAAACTCTTTCGCCGAGAAGTGGAAACATTTTGCATTAGCGCTCGTCATTCTCACACGTCTTTTGCTGCTTTTCTCTAAATTCTTTTGAAATTTAATGAAGTCAATTTAAGTGCGCCTCCCTTCTTCTCCTCCTTCTTCCTCCCCTTCTTCTTCTCCCACTCTACGCTTTGCGATGTAATTGAAATTTTTATAGTTGTCGCCGTCTCGGGGGCGAAACTTTTATCAGCGCTTGGCGCACTCTTAAAAACAATTTTTAGTGTCGCCTCCATTTTCGAGGGTGTCTAGCTGGCGGGCACACCCCGTTGAATGCCTGCACTCGGGCAGCAAATTAATCCCTTTATTTGCATAATTGAAAAACATCAAGTGACGCTGGCAGACAAATATCAAAATGGCAACTTCTAGACAAGCAAAATGGCCGCTGGCAGCTCCCACCCCCCTACCTCCTTAACTGTTAACAATAAAGTGAAGAAGTTGGGGGTAGGGGGTGGGGGTGGTAGCGCCAACTGTCGCCACATTTTAATGTCGCGCTGCCTCCAGGGAGCTATTTAACATTTTTCCAACACTTTGATAATCGCACTTTGCGGCCAGATTAATTATTTACGAGCCCGCGCTACCTGTGCGACTCGACGTCGCGACGTTTAACCCACAGACGCCACTCACACAGACAGAGAGAGACAGATAAAGAGAGGGAGAGAAGTTGTTGTTAAATCTTGGTAATGCCCGAAAGCCGAGTCGGGCCACGGCGCTCAAGTATATTTGTCGCCGGTCTTAAGAGATTGCGGCGCACAATTTCCGCGTCTCCAGTCTCACACACAGCTCCCACGCCCACTGCCACGCCCACGCCCCCTCGCAGGTTCAACCTTCAACCTCAAACACAATTCCAGTCCAATTCCGACAGGGAAGCGACGACATCAAAGCGCGCCGAGTCAGAAGCCAAAAGGCAAAGTAACAAATGCCGTTGCGACACGGCTCGCTGACTGTTGAGCTTGGCAAAGAAGGTGGGGTATTAAGAAAGCCAGAACACAGAGAAAGAGAACACAGGCCCAGCAGTTAACTTGGCCAACTTGTCGCTTAAATGGGCGACAGTTATCAAACGTAATATTTCAATTGTGGCGCTAAATTGAAAAGAAACAAACGGCACCTTATCAACCTCATCAACAACTTTAAGTCGTGGGAACAAACTGGCAAATGCAGTGCAAGTCACGTTGCAATTAAAGCGCATTTTGCTCAACACATGCAGCGAGCTTGTAAAACAAATCCAGTTAGTGGGCGAAATTAATACGCTTAATGCAATTTGCGGCTCAGAAAGACGGCTCAAAGGGAATCCACTGTGGCCGTGCAGCGCCTTTGACTTGGTCGCAGTCCTTTTGCCTTTTGCCATTTCTGCTCTTTTCTTTTCTTTTCTTTTCTTTTGTGTTGCCTTTGCCTTTTTAGCCAAGCAGTTAACAATTCTAGCCAAGAGTGCGCGGATTAAAATTGAGAGCGAAATGGAGAGAGGGAGAGAAAAAGCAGTTCTAAGATGGACTAAGACGTGTTTCTCATTTGCCAGTGAAGAGTCATGTTTAAAGCGGCTTAAGATTCAGCTGAATGAGCTGGGGGCAGTAAAAGACTTGCTTAAATATTAAACATATTAAGTGATGCTCAGCTTGAAGCGGGGAAAGTGAAGCTAAAGCTAATGAGATTTATGAGAGTTGCGGGAGTGAGTTTGTTAATGTTCTAAAAGAATTTTTGTATTTGAGCTGCTGAAACAAAATGTATTAAAATAAAATTATAAAAATTTGTGAAATATGAAATTCAAGAGATAATAAATATCGAATTACTTCCCATAATATTAAAATGATAAAATGGAAACTATAATTTTTCAAAAGAAAATAGTGTAGTTTGGAGATGCTAAATAAATATATAAATATACTAGGGGGCTCCGCCCCCTGCTCGCTTCGCTCGCCAACCCCCGCTCGCTTCGCTCGCAAAATTGAAAAGAAGCTCTTTTGATGTCCAGCTTAACAAACTTAAACTGCTCGCTTCGCTCGCCAACCCGCAGCTCGCTTCGCTCGCAAAAATTTAATAGAACTTCTTTAGTTGTCCGGTTTAACAAATTATTACAATATAAGGGGGTCCGTCCCCTGCTCGCTTCGCTCACAAAATTGAAAAGAAGTCCTTGGTAGTCCACTTTAACAAATTTATATAATATAGCATTTTTTGTAAAAGAAACGGAAATATTCAACTTCCACAGTCCGCGGTTTTAATGTTTCTTCCTTGCAATTGAACTTTGGCTAAAAGTCAGATTTAGTGATTTGGCGGGAAAAATCCAGATTTGGCGGGAAAAAGCTAAATTTGGCGGGAAAAAGCTAAATTTGAGGAAAATTTAAAATTTAGCAAGTAGAGTTAATGTATGAGTTTTCTAAGAATATCTCAGAGTTTTTGATTCTAAAGGTTATTTTGCTTCCGATGGTTCCTATGGCAACTATATGATATAGTAACCCGACTTTGACCAAATTTTGCCAGAATGTTAGAGACAGCCCCAAACATACAATCTGTGAGTTTGGTTGATATATCTTAAGAACCAAAAAAGTTTTTCATACTTAAGGTTATTTTGCATCCGATTGTTCCTATGGCAGCTATATGATATAGTCACCCGACTTTGACCAAATTTGGCCAGAGTGTTAAAGACAGCCCCAAACATATAATCTGTAAGTTTGGTTGAGATATCTTAAGAAACAAAAAAGTTTTTCATACTAAAGGTTATTTTGCATCCGATTGTTCCTATGGCAGCTATATGATATAGTCATCCGACTTTGACCAAATTTGGTCAGAATGTTGTAGACAGCCCCAAACATATAATCTGTGAGTTTAGTTGAGATATCTCAAGAAACAAAAAAGTTTTTCATACTAAGCAATTCTGTGACCTTTGACCTTGATTTTGACCCACTTACAGGTCGAATTTCGCAAAACGCCGTCTTATTGCACGATGAAATTATCTCACCTATGTTGTGTGAAAATTTCAGCTTTCTATCTTTTACCGTTTGGGCTGCACGTTGATTCTCAGTCAGTGAGTCAGTCAGTGAGTCAGTCAGTCAGGACAAAGAGTTTTATATATATAGATTTATACATATATAAAAATGTATATCTTTTTATCACAAATGTTTGCATTTTATAAATCTTTATCTTCAAAAAAACGTGGAAAAAATAGACATGTTATTTTTTAACGGAAAATTTAAAAACAGGATAAACTTTTATTTGCAATTTTTATTATTAAAATTAATTTTAATGATGAAAATAAAAAATTATAATTATTCTAAAAATAAAAAAATTCTAATTATTTATGATTTTTATCATTTGAATTAATTTTAATAAAAATAATAATTATTTTTGATTTTAATCATTTAAATTAATTTTAATAATAATAATAATTATTTTTGATTTTTATCATTTAAATTAATTTTAATAATTCAAAATAATTTTTTTTATAAAAATCAGCCAATAACTTTTATTTTTAATTTTTTTAATACTCATTTCCTTTATTTGCAGTCCCTGGATATTTGTATATCCATTAATCTATTTATAATTGCTTATCTACGAAATATAGAAAAATCTATAAGTGTGTATAGAAAATATATCTTTTTCAATGCATAACTGGACATAAAGCCCTTGTGCAAACACATTTCAACTCTGGTCTGTCGAACTTTCAATTAAAATTTTATTCCCATATTAAAATTAAGCACTTTATTATAAAACTTCTTAGCCAGGCAGCACTGTACATATGTGCGGGCTGCACATACAAAAGCAAATCCTTGCACGAATCTAGTATTTCTAATTTGAAAGAACTCTCAATGCCCATAGCCGAGTTACCTAATTGAGGTGTAGCCTATTTTAAATATAAATAGATGTGTGTCAGTGTGGTTAAACGTACGTATATGCATGTGTGTGTGTGTGTGTGTGTGCCTGGTATGTGGCTAAATAAACCAGTTAAAATAAAGGCCAAAGTGAGCCGGCTGACATCCACTTTTTTGGCTGCTGCTGCTGCTGCTAACGAAAAGTGCTACCGGCATAATTTGCAGCACTTCCTTCTATTCAAGTTTTTAGTCTCCCCCCCAGGGCGTGAGGAGGTGGGGAATGAGCCCAAAAAAAGAGGCGGTCTGTACATATTACCATGCTCATGCCCATGTCCATGGTCAGGCTGTTGTGTTCATGTCCATGTCCGAGAATATACACAGCGAGTATGTATATTACGTATACGTATTCGTATTCGTATACGTATTATACTTGTACATTTCCTTAGCCCAGTGTGCCGTATAAATAATTCAGTGGGCCAAGTCTGCCCGGGGCGCTTTAATGAGGCCAAAATGAATGAAGATTGGCAGTCCGGCCATCCGAAGTTTAAACAATTTATGTAACTTTCATAAGTTGCAAAAATTTGAAATTTATGAAAATTTAACAGACAAAGACACAGGACACCGGACACAGAGACAGACAGACAGACAAATGGAAAGCGATGGCAAAGCTGAGAACAAGATGGACATGAAAATCACTTCAAGTCCCAAGGCTTTCGCTTTTCGCCGTTCGCTTGTGGCAAGAGTTGAAGTTGAAGTTGAAGTCGTTAGCGCTGCCTCCTGAGGACCCAAAAGGTAAATACCTTCAACACACACAGCATGCAAATTTTGAGGGGAGTGAGAGGGAAGAAGAGAAAGGAAATGCTGTCTGGCGGAAGTGTCGGAACGAGAAGGAGAAGGAAAACGAAGCCCGCAATGCAGGAGAAAATCAATTTCATATAAAAATTCAAGCAAATTTTATGCGAACCTTTTGCTGAAGCCAAAAGTTATTGCCAATATGTCTGGGACTCAGTGTGAATAAGAGTTTGTATAAGTGTGAGTGTATGTGTGTAAGGCTTAGATGTGTGTGTAACAGTAAGTCCTGCGATGTGTTAGTGCCAACTTAATGATTATGCAAATTGTTGTATAAATCGATTGCCAATCGCCAGCAACGGCCACAAATTGTTGTTAGTCCAACACCGGCGACAGTTGCGACCAGCAGCTGAAGAATAACCGAATCTGTGGCAACTTGGCCATAATAACTCATGGCCCAAAAGTCGTGGCCCTAATGGCTGGCAAGCCATCGTCAACGCACTATAAAAATGTCATTATCAGTGCAAAAGTTTTGCTTATATCAAAGCATCAAGTGTAAAAAAAATTTGCATATTTCAAAAGACACAAGCGACAAGACGGACAAAGGACTCAGAGCTGAGAACTCAGAACTCAAAACTAAGGACCAAGAAGAAAGATATAACGGCGTCTGCTGGCGCTGAAGTTGAAGTTGAAAAATGAAAAATGAAAGGGACGATGGCAAACACAAATTGAATTGCCAACTGAACAGAAAGCGTCCACTGATAACAGTCTCGCTTATCATTAAATTCAAATATCAATCAATTTATCATAAACCGAAGCTCGAAAGTGGCAACAACAAGAACAAACAGAGCCAGAGGACGATAACTAGTCAGTATTAGTCATAGTCTAAGAGTGTGTCAGTGTGTTAGTGTGTGTGTGTGTGTGTGTTACAATCTCTGATTCAGTCAACAGTTGCAGTTGCAGCTAATGATAATGCTAATGCTAATTCAATTGACAGTTGAGCTGGCTAACGAGCTGATTAGCCTAATGCCAAATGCCAAACAGAGCTGAAAAGGTGACCAAGGTAAAGTAACACAGAGAGTGAGAGACAGAGAGAGAAAGGATAAGATAGAAACAAAGGTGAGAAAATATTTGTGCATTCGGAAAATCAACTATGACTCTTGATATTTGTTTAAAGCATTATTTGTCTTTAGTCAAACAAAATAATGACACTAAAGAAAACCAGAAAAAAATGGCAGCGTGGCAAAAATAGGCAAAAATTGTTCGATAAGTTGGAAACAATCACTGAAAACTGCCCTTAAAATCTAGCTCTAAAATTATCTTTAGTTCATTTAAGCTGAAAGATTGAATGCCAAAAGGTTTTGAACAGTACAAAAATAGAGGTTTCATTTTGAAAAGCAGTACGATTTGTATGAAAATAACACCAGAGTCTTTGTATTAAAATATTGCAGAAAGTTTGGCTTTAGATGCCAAAATAAGATTTATGGATATTTTTGTGAATATTATACGAAATATATAAATACTCGGAAAAAAAAACAGCCCTGACTCTTTAAATCAGCGACTGCAAAAAATGATTATTCCTTAAGTTTTTTTTTTTTGCTCAAAAATAATGATTGTTGGTTGAGAAGTAAAGTATAACTTAAAATTAACCATTATGTTGTGATCAAATCTATAAAACTTAAAAATAAACAGTCTCAGCTTTAAATCTTTTTTTTTAATCTGGTTAGTACTTTAAGGACTTTTATCAGAAAGCTGAAGAAGATAGAGCATATAAATTTTACTAAAGATACATCAATATATTTGAGAATCAACAAAGATGTTTCCCTTTAATTTCCACCATAGATAATAATGGCCAGATATAAGCATTTATTTATGTTTATCATCCATTTGGCGCATAATTAAAATATAAAGCAGCATAAAATCAACAAATATGCGAAAAGCATAAAAACAATAACAAAAGTAATCAAAAAACTGGCTCACTTTACGCTGGCTTGTTGTTGTTTTTTCCTTCCCCCAGATAACAGGAGTTTAGGGGAGTAGAGGAGACCCCTGGGGGGGAGGGGGACAGTTCAGCAGCTGTTTTTATAGCTCATAAATTCGTAAGATGCTGTTTGCGAATTGGCAAAAGGCACTGGCAACGCCAGAGTCAAGACATCAGAATTCATTGCCTTTTGCCAACTTCTATATATATATATATATATGTATTTATATATAGATGTATATTTATCCTTTCACTGCTTTTAGCTGGTTGTGGTATGGGACTCTTGGCATCGAGTCAGCATCGAATCAATACAAAATTGATGAATACAAATGATCATAAAAAACAATAAAAAGCAATGCCAAAAAGCATCTGGAGTTTGGCTGAGAGAGAAAACAATGCGCCAAAAACGGGGCCACAGCCACTTGGCTAGAATGGAGCTTGAGTCCTGATTTGGTTATAAAAATCCCAACCACGTATTTTGTGTTGTTTTCGCTCACACTCTTTCTCTTTCCCTCAGTGTGTTTTGTCTGCGAGAAATGCGATTTGGGATTGGGCAACTTAAAGCCTAGAAAACAGCAGTTTAGAGTTGAGTATTTTTTCAGGCAAATGCATTGCATTTATTATTCATAAGGCTCTATAAATAAATATATATATATTTAGTATATACTCCTATATCAGTGACGACATCAGTCACTCATTTGAAATTAATTTCGCGGAATAAAGCAGCGGGACACAAGGACTTGAGTTTCATTTTCAACCATCACTAAATTGAAGCTTGTCGCATGTCTGTACATGGCATCTATGGCAGCTTCTCTTGCACAAGTCTCAGAAAGAGACAGAGAGCGAATAAGTGAAAGAGAGAGAGGAAAGATGTAGAACAAGTCAAGACTTTGCTTGATTTCAAGCGTATCTTCGTTTATCGGCACAATCTAAGCACACAGTTACACAGAAACGCATGAATGAAATGAAGTTTAAGTAAATATGCATAGACAAATAGACACACAGACACAGATACACACAGATACACACGCACACATCGAATGCCTTTGACGGGAAATTGATTTCAATCAATCAAATGTTGTGATTACTTTACTGGAGTGCCACATCTTGACACCGTTCCATTCCATTCCGTCTGTTGCTCGACAATCTACGACTACGACAACGCCTCAGATACTCAGATACTCGTATCTGAGAGATCTTCCTGTGTCTGTGCTTTTCTTGTGGCTGTTTGCAAGCCATTAGCCATAATTTACTTAAAGGCTTAAGTGAAATTTAAGACCCAATGGCACTTAACAGCACGATTTGCCGAGTTTTCTGTTTGAAATACGAATACTAACTAAACATTGACCTTTCCCAACTAAAACCAATGTCAACTCTCGAACATTAATGAAAGCATTTTGTACAATTTTGTGAAAGCTTATGCACAATTTTCAAGTGGTTGATAAAAGTTGTAAGGCATTTTATTTATGCTGAGTCTAGTCTGAACTTGGTTATCATTTGTGGCTAGACGAGGAACTTTAAGCTCTTATTGGGTTACATTTTAATTACACTACGGCGCTTTTATTAACAACAATAATAAAAACCTAAAGATATTATAACATAAACTTAGGTTAATATTTTTGTTCTTAACCCATTTTATGCCGCAATAAAAAAAGTACTATTTTTTTTTCGTTAAAAACCACTTTTCTAGGCTTGTTTGGACCTTCTAAAATTGAATATGAGATTAAAAATTAAATTTTAGTTCACATTTTTCATTTAATTAAATTAAACTAATTTTTTTTTTTAAATATGGGATGACCAGAAAGATTATTTTCTTGATTTTCTAATTTTCTTAATTTCTCATTTAGAATTCATATTTCATCATTTCATCATCATTTCAACTTTTTATCAGGTCAGGCCCAAATATTTGTATGGGTATTCTTAATAAATATGCTTTTACCAACTTTTCCATCAATTACCGCCTCAGTTACTGCTTAAAATGTATAAAAACTCATTCCTTTGATGTAAACAATTAAGTTCCTTCTCATTTAATGCAATCGCACTTTAAAGATAATTCCATTTTAATTAAATAATCATAGTAAACATTTTGATTTTCACTTACGACTTTGTGTCTCTGTCGTATGCAGTGCAAAAAAAAGGAAAAACTTAAATGCAACTGGCAGTTAATAAAATTTGCTTAATTTATTAAGTGATGCGCGCAAATATTATTCATAATTAACTTTTCGCCGAAGGAGGAGGAGCATGAGGACGAGGAGGAGTGAAAAAAGTCAGTTTGGTCAATTCGCAGGGGCATCAGAGCGAGAGTCAGATGATGATGAATCAACAGACAGTCGCATTTTCAATCGCATGCAATGTTAAATATTTAATTAAGCTGCGCGCGCATATTAAAATTGCATTAAAAATGCCATGCAAATGCTGTGTTTTTCCTTTGCGAAGCTGCAATGTCCTCCCTTGTCGAAATAATCCATAAAATTACAAAATAAATTCGAATATGTATGTGTTCATATATAAAAGAATATTTCATTTTTGTGAGGCCGCAAACCTACGCAGAGCAGCATAAAAAATTGAATATGAATGCAGTGCCAGTGAGAGGGCGAATATATTTATATATCTGAATAACTGAATAGCTCGCAATGGGGTCGCATGCACAAGGATGCTCGTAATGGCGTAGCAAAGCCGAAAAGTAGTTGTCATTGGATGAGCTCAACTGGGCAACTCGTTTGACTCGTTTGACAGGCGGCCAACGTGGCGTATGAGTGCTCTGAGTATTGGCCTCACTGAAAGCGATGCTCTTTCTCTCCGCTGAGGGCTTTGTCAAAGCTACTATTGACAACTGTTTCTGTTTCTGTTTGCATCATTTGCTCATCTCCCTCTCGCTCACACACAAACTCCCTCTCTCTTTTTGGCAAATACGCGTAATAAAATGCAAAAATTCAATTAAAATTTCACAAAGCGAGTGTCTTTGGTTGCATGAGGTTAGGGGGTGAAGCAGGTCCTACAAACAAAACCAAAAATCATGACACACACACACACCCAGTCACTCATACACACACACACACACACACACACACACACACACAAAGTTACAGGCACATAAAAATGGCAAAGGCCGCGCATAAAACTCGCGACAAATGCGCATAGTCCAAATGTTCGGCCTGAAATTGTCGACTGGCATAATGAAAGCAGCTGCATAGTCAAGCCACGGCACACACACACCACACACACACACACCACACACACACACACCACACACACTTACAAAGTCACAGTTAACACATACATACGTAGTTGCTGGCAATTGGCAGTTCTGCGGTGGCACCAACTGCACACAAGTGCTGCGCATTTGGCAGTAACATAAAGCATACCCTGTAATTAAATGGGCTTTGCTATTGGATATGGTAGGCATTTTTATATAGCTGTTAACTATGCAGATAAAAGCTGTGTGCTGTAATTTATACCGGCCTGTTCCGGTTTTGACTTTCGGTAAGATTTTGCGGAAGTGAATTTCTTTAACCTGCTCTAATATCACTTCGGTGAAATTTTGCGGATTGATATCACTTTGAGTTGATAAGTTTAAGTCGGATAGAGGGAAAAACGATCATTTTTAAATTCTTATGTTAAGTGCAAAGCGAATAAATGCATTTCACTAAATGCTATAAAATGAAAAGTGAAAACCGGAACAGGCCTGATAGAGTATGATGAGCCACTGAGGAGTGTATTTAAACAGTCAGCTCCATATTTATTATGGCACGCCATATATATATTTGTATTTAATTAAAAATAAATACTAGAATATTTTTCTCATCAAATACTAAGCTATTATATTATAAATATTTTTTAAACATTTCAAAGCAATATAAATTATTAAAAAGTTTGAAAAATTAGTAATAAACTTAAATACAATTACACTACACACATACGACATACACTAGTCGTCATATTTATTTTGACAACATTTAAAGGTAAATCTATTCATAATTTGAATCTTCTTCATTTACATTTGGTATCAATAGAATGCTAATTTCAATTCCGTTTGAATGATACAAAACTTTCCTTAACTCATTAAGTTTATTTTTTATAATTTTTTGAAAACTTCCACAAGGCACTTTTGGCATGAAAAGGAGGGAAAGGGGCTAAAATAGTAATTTTTTTGCAGTTTTCAAAAAATTATAAAAAATACTAGCGATGAGATTTCTGAAAAAAAATTTTACAGTCACTATTAGAAGAATTTTGTTTGCATCAAAACATTTTTATAAAAAATTCGAGAGAAAAAATTATCCTTTTATTATTAACACTCTTTTATTATTATTTTTTTTGCAGTTTCCTAATCAATGCAAAAATGACTCAAATCTTTCTCTGCATAATATTTATATACCCAGTTAGAGTATCTATTAGTCAGTTCCAATTATAGAAATCCTAGAATTTTTATGTCATTTTATTATAATAATTTCAGTGTTTTCGCTTTTTGCATAATTTGCGGCGCAGTTTTAGTGCTGAGCTTTGCTTTTTGTCAGATCACAAAAATATAAAAAAGGATAGGAAAATGTGTTTGAGATGATAGGAGAACTGGGCGAAAAAAGGAATGTACTCGTAACACTTTAAATGATGGCCATAATTTAGCTAAAAATTTGTTTTGTTATTGTTGCCATTGTTACTGTTGTTGTTGCTGTTGTTGAGCAGCTGCTAATGCTGCTTTATTATTATGGATACTTCTGGCTGTCCGCATTCTGTGCCACATTATTCGCACATATGATGCAGACACTCGAATGAGTATAAGTATGACTGCGAGTGTGAGTATGAGTACCCGTACGAGTGCTAGTCATATGCATATGCAAATGCTGATGTTAACAGCATGTTTGGAATGCTAATGCTCAGCATGTTGTCATAAATCCTTGCCACAAATCGCCCATCTGCAGTGACCTTTCAACTGGCGGCCATAAAACTGCCGCTCTGGCTACTTTACAGCTTTAAGGGGCAACCAGAGCGACAGAGAGAGTTGCCACGATAAGCAGCCTCTTTCTCTTTCTGCCCTTCCTCATCTCAGTTGGCTTAAACCATCCGCCTTGTCGTATATCACCATCAACGCTGGCAACGGACAGCGGCCCATTGATTACCACTTATCAAATAAATTACTCGACAGTCGGACAACGAAGAGTGGCCAAAAGATGCAGAGGGAAAAGGAGGAGGAGGCGGTGGAGTAGGAGCAGGGACAGCAACTGTCCGTTGCAACAAACTTTCTCTACAACTTTCACTGGCCAAGAGTCGCAGTCGCAGTTACAGTTCGGCTTTCAGTTTAAAAACATCAGCGACAGCCGGAGGCGCAATTTTTCTGCTCTATTTGTGCTCGTCTATTGCCAAATTCACTGCAAGCACCTAAAACTAACATCGAGATGCCATTTGCCATTTGTCAGCACTTTCCACTTTCCACTTTCCAGCCGCGCTTGAGTGCGTCTCGGTCTCGAGAACGATAGTGTTCACAATGGCACTGCATTCCATCCTTTCATCCGCCTTCCTTCCTGCCTTCCTTTCGGCCTTCTCGCAGGACTTTCGCTCTTTCGCCATTTCATGCCATTCTATTATCACCTAGCGCTGGTCACGTGACGATCCCAAATCGTGCCTGAACAGTTCCTGACAGCTCTCCAAATTGAGAACAAATAATCATTTGTTGGGTATTCTGCTTAAATTCTTTAATTTATAATAATTTAAGTTTCTTTCTTGGATAATTTAGAGACTATTCCGTGACAATTATTTATTTAAAGTTTCTTTCTTAGGTAAATTAAAGCCTATTCTGTGAGAATTATTTATTATTATTTTAAAGTCCGTTACTTTAATACATACTTGCAATTTTATTTTATTACAGTCTGTTACAAAAATTTTCAACTTACTTTTAATGATTCAAATTACTATAAAATATTCAGCAGAGTTTCAACTAACATACATTAGGTGAATTGTTAAATTAATTCTTGAAATCTTTTTAAAAGTATTTCCCAACCTAAAATAAAAACTTGTCTATGGGGAAAATACTCTGAAAAATACTTTTATGTTAAATTCTGGCATGCAAACTTATATTCTTCAAAATATCTGAGTTCATTAGAAGTTTCACATTTTTCCAAAATTATATTTATGTGAAAGTTTTTATTTTTTTCTTTAAAACAAATATTGTATTTATATGTATTACAGTCTATGACACATTTCAAAATCAGTTTCTAAATAACAGCAGATTTTCGTAAAGTCTACATCTCCAAAAACTTAAATTCTAAAGTCTGTCAATCAATGTTTTCAACATTGTCACGTTGTCATCTCACACAGAACAGTTTTCAGTTTTCTGTTGCCGTTAGCCGGAAAAGTATGTTTCATTTTCATTGACTTGTGTGTTAACATATTTTTGCGAGCAACTGTCGCTTTTTTGTTTTTGTTTGAATTTAAGGAATGTGTTCGAGGAAATGACAAAAGTGAAAATATTTCAAGCAGTTGAAGCGATTCTCTCGTCTCTTTGTATTTTCTCCACCCGATTTACTAAATCGATTGAATTGTCTTTTACGCTTTTGTGAGCTGCTTACATGAACTTAAACTAAGCTTTTCTCCCTTTTCCCCTTTCGCCCCTTTTGGTCCACTCAAACTATTTGTTTAGTTGCGATTGATTATGTCGAAACGATTGCTTAACAAAATATTTAAAATATTCAAGTGTTTGGTTTTCGCCTGGCACAAGTGTAAATTTCAGAATCATTTGGCATAAAAGAGAGAGAGAAAGAGAGAGAGACGGGGAAATGAAGGGAAATCAAATCAATTTGCAACAAGCTGATGGCATGACCTGAAAAGCCTTTTAGCCATAACATTTGGCCTTTCTGGACCATTTTCTGTTGGCGACTGCCTGATTATTTTATGCCTGCCACTTGCTGGTGTCATGTTGCTGTTACTCTTGTTGTTGTTGTTTTTGGGGTCCTTGTATTTTTTTGATAAATTTAGCATATCGTTAGCGACCCTTGGAGCGATGTTCTCAGTGCGCTTTAAGGTCTGCTTGCTGTTCATTTTCATTTTCAGCTCCTTTTATGCATGTTTGTTCTTTTCGCCTTCACTTTTTTTTTGTGTTTGGGTTCACAAATTGTTGTAATACAATATTTTTGCCATTAGGCAGCCAAATGGGTAAATGCGGCCAGTTACTTTGTTTGTTTTGCCAATGGGCAAAGGAGTTTTGGTTTTGCTGTTGCTCTCTTTTTTACATTTGCTTACATTTTGAAACTTTTTATACCGCTTTTTAAAGTAAGGGTTTCCCATTGGAAATGTGTAGAGTATAGGGTATAGGCTAGTCGTGTCACTCATTAATCACTAGTTTGTTTTGCTAGTTGCATATTTGCTGAGGGAGTTGATAGAGGCAACCAGCTCCCCTCTCCCTCCCTCTCTCTGTCTCTCATATCATTCCGCAATGATATCCCAAAAAAAAATGGCTTCACTTTTTGACTGGCTTTCGGCCTGTTGAAATATTCGTGCTTAATGGTATGGAAAGTCTGCATGATTAATAGGCGTCAGTCGCTCGTTTGTTTGCTCGTCAGACATTAATGCTTTCCCCTCTTTCTCCCTTCTCTGTCCAATCGACAGCGTCTCCGTCTTTATTGCTTTCCCTTTCGCTTTCCTGTTTTTTGGCTGCGCTCTAATGATTTCAATACAAATCGAAAAGAGTCAACACACACACACCTACAGAATGTTTCAGTTTGTTTCAATTTGCTTAGCATGCTTTTGGGCGTTGTCCAGTCAGACAGACGGACAATCGAGCCTCGACCTTCTCTCTTGACCTCCTTCAACTGTTTGACTTGGCGTCTCATTTCCATTTATATAAACATTTTTTTTATATTTTTTTATAGCTTTTAGCTACAGCTATCATTTTTAATTGAAATGTTACAATTTTGGGAACGACGCATATCAATTTACCCCAAAAGAAAATTAAGTGTCTGCCAGGGGAAAATATCGTTTCCCTTTTTTCGTACGCCTTTGCTTTCATTTTTGAAAATCTGAATCACAAAGCACACAAACTGATGTGCTGCCTAATGGCACAAATTGCGGTCAGTCTGGCGCTCTAATGATAGACCAAATTTGTCTCTCGAGCATTCGAGCGGTTTCCCCCAAAGTTTTCAATTATAATTGTATGTTCGATGAAAGGGAAAACTCATATAAATTATAGTGCTCGCTTAATCATACAATTGAATACAGTTTGTTCTAAATCCTTGTTTGTAAATTATTCTGTTTGTTGTAGTTAAAAGTTGCCTTTGTGTTGTCTATAGAGTTTTATAAATACAATTATGGATATGCATTTTTAATGTACATAAAGAGTTTGTCCATTTATCCATCTGGTTCTAGGCAAATTGTATTGTTTAGATATAAAGTATTATTATTATTATTAACAAGTTAGTACGGAACTAAATTTACGTCTAACTTAAATTCTAAGCTGAGGCCTTAAGCTTATAGAGTTAATACTTTGTACATGTTTTGCTTAGTCTTATAGTGTACTTAAATTAGTTGGTATATGCTTATGACTCTTAGGAACTCTGTTGTTTGGATATAAAGTAAACTGTTGTAAAAAGTTTAGTTGGAATTCGATAAAGATAAGTTGTCTTAGGAGATGTAGCTTAAAATTGATTGGTTGAACTTGTAGAACTATGAAAATAAAAGAGTAGAAAAAGAAAATTCTTGATAGCTAAAATTGTGATCAATATTTTTAACTTTTCATTTGATTCACAGGAATTATAATTATGAATAATAAATATATAAAATAAATATTAAAATATCATTATTATTTCTTTCTACATGCAACTTCATAAAAGCTCCAATATTATCTCATTCTTTGTAGAGCAAATTAAATTTATAAATTATTAAATACAGGCTATTTTTACTTCACTTCCCTTATTTCGTTTTGTTGTCTCTTACGAAACTATTCCTCATATCTTTTAGCATATTGCACAGATCATCTCTACATTTCTGGAATCAAATACTATCACTAAAAGCCACATTAGATGAAGATTGATAGATTCGCTTAGATGAACATTTGGACAACTAAATTTATGAGTATTTAAGCTACCTGCTGCCAACATCAAAGTCAATTGCAAGGCAACAACAACAGCAACAACAACAATAATAAAAAAGAATAAGACGAAGCACATATGCAATAAAAAACGGGAACAATGACAAAAGCCAAGTTAACATCATTTGGCAAATGCAAAAGATAAACTTCAACAATAGCTTAGTTGGCTCAAATGTTTTTTATGTGTCACACAGATACGCGAGTCTTTTTGAGTGTGCGTGTGTGTGTGAGCACATATCTGCCAATCAGACAGCTATCATCATCTAATGTGCATGTGTGTGTGTTTGTGTGTGTGTGTGTGTGTGAATAATCAAAACAAAAGCGACACAGTTTTATTTAAACAAAAGCCCACTTGAGCTTCTGCTCAGCTCGCAGCAACAATTTAATGCGATAGTGTGACAGCCGAATACCCTGTATTATTCATAAGTATAATATTGGGTACACTCAGCAAGAGAAGGTTGTTAATGAAGTTGATATTTAAATGATAATACAGAATAAAATTGAAAAACTATGAAATGTAAGTTGTTGGAATTAAGCATGCCTTTCTATATAATTTTGCAGGGTATGTAATACACATGTATTGCCATTTGGCATTGCCATTTGGCATTGCCATTTAACAACCTTAGGCTAATCCCCTGCACTTGTAGTCGTAATACATGAAAGACTATATGATAAATACATTAGCATTGTTGGTTACAGGGTATTCTACTTAAAAACACATTTGCTTTATTTCATTCTCAGTATACTTAATCAGCCATTTTCTCTAAAAACAGGGTATAGTCTAGTCTTCATTGAGTTAATACTATTTCATACAGGATAAAAGAAAAAAAGTATTCAACATAAAGTCATGACATTGCTTTCCTTTTATGCCATTTTCAGGGTATTGTCTAGTACTGCTCTTAGAGATTTGTAGCAAGTAAAGGGTACTGATAATTTTCATAATTTATATTAGATAAACCAACTTTTATCCATCATTACTTAAACGCTTTTGAACAGGGTATAAACTAGTCGAGCAGTTCGATTTATCTAAGCTTTTATGCTGCTTATTAAAGACTTGAGCTGCCTGCTGTGCATTGTTTGGCCCCAAATTAGTCCGCTGTGGCTGTGGCTTTGGCCGCCCCATAGATGAGCAGCTGTTGGCCAAGTTAAGAGAGTAAGTCAAGGGCAACGGGACTGATTAATGGCGCTGTCTAATGAGAGTGGGCCACAATTTTATGAGTTGGCTTTTTGCATTTTACGCCGAAATACATATTTAAGTCAGTCAAACTGCGAGGGGCGTATGCTAAGAAGGGGGCATGGCTAAAGGAGGGGAAGGGGGCGATGTCAGAAGCAATCAGGCTGCAGGCGAAATGCGTGGCAAATATCAAAGAGCGTATTTACATGCAAAGCAGGAATCGTTGTGCCCTGCTTGCCACTTGCCACTAACTTGACTTGCCACATTCAACAACAACAACAACAACAAAATGAGAGCGCAAAAAATTGAAAACCATTAGGATTAATGTTTAGTTGAAAGATTTGCGCGTTAAGCCATTTTAACATGGCCGCAATGCCGTCGAGACTGCCGCTGCTGTTTTTGGGCTCATCCCACGTCCTTCGTCCTGTTTCGACCTGCCAGCAATTGCTAATGTAGTTTATGTGTAACAAGCAGACAGGGGGGCGTGGCGTGGAGGCAGCTTCTTAACGTTAACTGACGGGCTGCGTTTGGCTTTGGCTTAAAGGAGGCAAGAGCGACGCACAAACGGCATGTAAAATGTGACATTTTAATGTATGCAAATGAGACGTTGAATTAAGCTCACATACCCACGCACACACACACAGCCTATACACACACACACACTCACACACACAGAAATATACAAACATCAGTTTGGTTTCATATCCGTTTCCGTTTCGCTTTTTCGCATCTTTGTGATATGATTTAAAAATAATGAAAGCCAACGCTTCTTCAATGGCTTTAATGTTTTTCCTTTTCCCTTCCCTACCCTCTTCTTCCCTTTCTCCCTCCAGCAAACGTGACTCTCGTTTTCCCTTCTCTTTTTCACTGTGTGTGTGCGGAAATGTCAACTTAACTTTTTTTTTGCAGCTTGCGACACATCAACAACAGCAAAGTTAAGCTGGAAAATGTCTGTTTTGTCGAACCCCTCGAGGGGCTTTCCTCTCTTTCTCCCTCTTTCATCTGCTATCTCCCTCACTCTCTGGGCAAACAGGCAATTTATTAATTTCTATGCAGCGTGCGTATCGTAATTTGTTGCCTTGTTTGCTATTTTTTAGCCAGAAAATTACTTAAGTATCAGTTGCCGGTTCGACGATTGTTTGAACTTTGCTTTCAATTTGTTGATTGTTTTTTATCGCTTGCCCGACAGTTGGGGTCAGCAGCAACAAGAGAGAGGGTGGGGGAGTGGGGAAAAATAGCAGCACTTTTAAGTTATTTTTTCGAGTTGGGAAAACTGAAGGATGCTGCGTCCTGTCTGAATTCTGTTCCGACAGCTGAGAAAACTTACAAACCAATCAATTTCCGATTCGATTCGAACTGAAATGATTTATTTTTTGTGCATTAAAAAATCGCATTTCTTAAGAACTAAATCAGTTGTAATTTTATTTATAAATAATTCATTGGAATTAAATATTAAGTATATCATGGCTTCCATTTGTAAGTACAAGCTGAATGAAGATTACGAATTTCAAGAATTTTTTCTCATTTGCGCCAAAAATAAGATACATAAAAAGATGGACAAAATTATCTAGAGTACTTTGAAGTACCGTTAGGCATTTATTAAGCGTATTTGTTTAAGAGGCAATTCAGCTTTTTCAAGGTACTTTATTTTCTAAATTTATAAATATTTATTTCATGCTTTTTACTAATATTTCCATTAAATTATTTAGGCAAAATGTGTGCTAAATGTTTGGGTTAAAAATTGTTTCTTTCTTTTTAGCGAGTTCCAGCTAAATATGTCTTATTTCGTTAATTAATTACAATGATTTTTATAAGTATAATCCGACACTGTGAAAATTTAAATTTATGTTTAATTTCATAATTTATCAACTCACTTATCAAGTGTGCTTAAGTTATATGTATAAAGTTCATTAATAAATGCAAAACTTAAGTGCTATTATCACATTACTAAAAAGCTTTCGATAAGCCGATTGATTGATTAACTGGTTGTTGAAATAATTCTCACTCAAGAATTATAAGTTTAAAAGAATTTTAAAGACTAACATTTAAATAAATAAGACAATTATGATAAATAACTCAAATTTTGAATATATTTAAATAATGATTTTCAATTCTCGGCGCAAACTAAAAATCAATCAGAATACATATTCTCTCAATGTTTTTCCAAGTCTATATTATCCAGTAACCCCTTTAAAACTTGCTTGCGATAGTCGGAAATTAAAATATATCCACTCAAAATTTTAGATTTAATTTCTTAACTCAAAGCAAAATGTCAGAAGTCCTTTTTAGTTGCCTGTATTAGACATTGCTATCAGATCATCTTCATTTCCAGGCCTTTGGCAATTGGAATTAATTATGTATTTGTAGTCGTAGTCGCACACCATTAACACACACACACACACACACTTACTAAGATAACCACAAATACACACACTTTACATAAATGAGCAAACATTCTCATCTTAATTTTCACAAATATTTGCCAACTTTTTGGGGCATTTAATCGTTATTTTCGAAGGTTTGTAAAAAGGGGGAGGGTGTTAAGTTGGAGGGGAGTGGGAACATGGCAAATTAATTGCAAGACATTTAAAATAATTATAAAAAGAAAGTTGTTGGGGCCACTCACCGATTAGCACTAATATCACATGTAGAATATACCAAAGCTGCAGATGTGTATGTGTTGTTGTTGTAGCTGTTGCTGCTGTCCTTTTGGCCGGGCTAACGGTAGTTTGGGCCGCCTGTTGCTGTCGATGGTGGCAGTGGTGTTGCTGCTGCTGTTGTTGCTGCTGGTGGTGTCGGTGGTGCGTCGCCAGCTGCTGCTGCTGCTGACTGGGGCTCAGATTCTCATTCTGTTGCTGTTGCTGATTGTGTGCGACTCTGCTCTTCTCTGTGTGTGTGTGGTTGTGTGTGTGGGTGTGGGCGTGTGTGTGACTGTGACTGTGTGTGTAAGGCTCCAGCGCACACATTCTGGCAGTTAAACACTTTCACTTTGGCCAAGTCGAACTTTAGTATTTCAGTATTTATTTCAGTATTTATTTATGCGTTCACTGTCTTTATTAGTTCCTATGTGTGTGTGTGTGCGAAAGAGAGAAATTCACTTATTTAATTTAGACATTAAGTTGCTGTTGCCCCTTTTACGATTGGTTGTTGCTGCTGCTGTTGTTGTTGCTGCTGCTTTTACTGTGCCGGCAATTAATCACTTTTAATCGCAACGCGCGAAATGCAACAAAAATGCGAAGCAAAAATAAAGAAAAAGAGCGAAAGGGAGAAAAGATGTGGAGTAGAAAAGGGGAGAGAGAGAAAAACTATTAAACGGTCCCAAAGCGCCGACACGAGCCAAGTTAAAGACATAAATTTAGCAGCATTTTGGGCCAAAGATTAATTACACAGACACAGAAATAGCAGCCCTGGTTGCTGCTGCTGCTGCTGCTGCGACTATTGAGGCGCATGCAACATAAATTCAAAGGTTGTCCCGCTTCCCTCTTTCCTCCCTTCTTCGCCTGTCTTCGCAGCACTTCCCAGTTGCTGTTGTTGTTGTTGCTGTGAATAGCATTTGATTTACGGCTAACTGGCAACGCTTACAACAAGGCAATTGAGGCTGTTGTCGTTGTTTCTGTTTCTGTTGTTGTCGTTGTTGTTGTCGCAGTCAATGCTCCGTTAGAATAATAATGCCACACGCTCTGTTGACCCACATGAGCCACAATGCAGCAATAGCATCGTTGACCAAGTGCCCATCAAACTTGATTAGCGACAACTGTCCAAGTGTCCAACTGTCTGTCTGTCTCTCTGTCTGTCAGTCTATCTTTGTGTGTGCCACACGCCTTTAAAGCCAGTTCCATTTTCCGAACATGCCCCTCAAACAGCTGCCAATTTCAATTTACAAATGCTTCAAGCTATGCATAAATCGCAGCTGAATTGTTTTAGCTAAACTTCTTTTATATATTGTTGAATTGTACAAAATTAATTAATTTAAGCAACATTTAGGTAAAATCTTTTTGATTCCTCTATTAATGCTACTTGAATGATAAACTGCAGCATACTTTCAGACAGACTTTTTTAATGCAAGGCCTAATTCACAGCTGCTCCAAAATGTATGCTATAGTTAGGTTACGAAATTTAGTTCTAGAGGGAAATTGAGTTTTTGACAGAATTTTGTATGCAAACGTTAATAAACTAAAATGCAATGAAAATAATAAATGTGCAAATTATATTTAAAAACAAAAACATGAAAATCTATCGTGTGAACACTAAATAAATTATTTTTGAATAATTAAATGTCCCTAATTCTAAAAAACGTTTCTCTACTTAATTAAATTTGCTCATAAACAAATATTACATGAAAACAGTCAAATTTTTAGTTATTAACTACGAATTTCGAAAAATTTCTCTACCAAATGTCCATTGAAACTCATTTTCAGAGTATTTTGGATTTTAGCATTAAATATTTTAGATTAATTAATCATATATTTTGTAAGTCGAATATATTTGTCTTAGCAAGCGTTTACATTTATTTAAGAAATTTAAGTTCTAATAAATTTTATAATTAGATTATAATTTCAAGTAAGCGAGACGCAATACAATAATGAAAATTATTTTTCCAGATATAAAGTGCAAGGAATTTGTAATTTCCATTAGGATAGGTCAGGGCTGCACGCATCTAGTTAGCATTATAAATTTATGTTAGTCAATTGCCATTGTTGGATGTTAACAACAACAAACAAACAACAATTGAACGACATAAACATAAATAAATGTAAATCTTGACAAATTTTTTACGCGCATTTTGCACACAAAAAAGTAATTTAAGCGATTTTTTGTTGTTAATTTGTTTGCACAACAATGGCAAAGGCAACAACAACAAGAACAACAATTGACAAAACGACAGCTAACAAGTCAAGCAGAGATAATAAAGCAAAAACAACAAAAATAACTAGAATACAAAGCAGAAATAATAACAAGCAATATAAACAACAACAACAAAGGGCTGCGGACAAGTGCTGTTATTACAAAAACAACACCAAAAACAACAATAACAGCGACAAAAAACGCGGCATCATTGTTTCGAGTGCGCGCCTAAAATTATGCAGCACAATATTTATAAAGCGACAGCAGAGACTCAAACCACAACTTTAATAATAATGGGAATGGGCAAGTGGAAAGGGAATGTAAAGTGGGAATCGACAGGAGCCAGGCAGCAACTTAATTAGGTTAAATTAGACAGAAAAAAGTACAAAACAAAATAAAGAAGGCAACAAAAAAATATGGAAAAAACGCGCGGCAATTATGCGACGGAGACATAAAAATAATTAAAATTATAATAAGCCCAAATGAACTAAATACAAAAAAAATGAAAAAAAGAAGAAAGTAAAATGTAAATGGAAAATAAAATTATGGTCCTTGCATTGTTTTGTTGCTCTCAACTTTATTCACGTTTTGTTTTTTGGTTCCATTTTAATTAACCGCAACCGCAACGGGAGTTTCTAGCTCAACAGCAACAACAACAACAAGAACAGCAACAACAAGGGCAACAGCAACAGCAGCAATAATACAAAATGCTTGACAAATGTTTGAAGCACGCAAAGCGATTCTATTTTTATGCCTAGAACACATATTTTAGTTTTTTATTTACAATGTATCCAAGCACTGAAAACTTGCACTCGATTCTTTTTTTGTTGTTTTTTTCCTCCTTTTATTTATTTAATTTTTTGTTGCTTTCTTTTGTTATGGAACGTGCAAAACTAACACGAAATAACTTTTAGTGCCCGCACACGACACTTGTCCAGCCATAAGTATGTGTGTGTGTGCGTGCGTTTGTGTGTGTGTGTGTGCGACTGTCAGTCGTTGGTTTTTTAGTTTCGGTTTCGGTTTTGGTTTCGGTTTTCTGGTTCTGGTTCAATTTCAACCGCTTTTAATGTGGAACCGCGCGCGCGACAAAAACGACGTGCGTTCGTTTCAAAGTGCAAATCATAACTAAAAACAATTTTAGCTTCTTGAATGAGCGCTGCCAGCGCGCCCTCTACTGGCAAAAGCTGGAACTACACATGCAGTGGCTGTCAAAGCGCAGGCTTGAGAATGCGCAGCAGCGAAGAGCACAAAACATTTCGGCCGCTGAGAGCGCGCTCTCAGTCTGGCGTTCTCTCTCGCTCTCTCGCTCTCTATTTGCCACCCACTCGCATTGCATTGCGTTTCGTTGCACACGCGTTCCGCGCTGTTAGTTAACAGAGCTGCTGAAAGCTCCTGGCAGCTGCTGTTAAAATAGTGGGATTTCATTTGGCGCTCATTTCGCTGGGCGTTTGTTTGTTTAAATTCATTTATATTAGATATACAAGTAATTAAGTTTAAATTGTATTTGCTTTAACTAATTACCGCTTAATTAGTCTACAATCTGTTTGCTGTGTTTGATTTTATGATTTACTATATTTTGTTACTTTATATTTTAAATAAAAAATACTTATATATGTATAAAGGCAGTATAGATGCTTAAAGGGGTAAATTAATTTTCTTAAATTTAATTTAACACTTAATATGCACAAATTGTCAACCGTTAAATTTCTAAGCAGCTCTTTCCTTGGCATAATATTAATCATACGCACTGTTGAGCAATGGAAAAATGAAAAAAGTTTCTGTGTGAATCATTTGTTGATCCTTGTGCACAATTAAATGCTGGCTGGAAAAATTCACATTTAAATGAAATGTAAATTTTACTGTCACTGGGAAAACCACTTGAAAATAAATATGAGAAATTATCACAATATTTAATGAACCAGCAAACCGAAAAGCCAACTATAACAGCAACAACAACAACAATGACAACAACAATAATAACAACAACAACTGCAACTGCAACTGTAACCCGCATTAAATATAATGCATGATATATGACTTTATCTATTGGATGCACACGGCGGCGACTCTGGAAAACCGAATAGGGAAAAGTGTCACGCCAAGTGTCGAATGACAATGTGGAAAGTTCAAAACTGAACTGGCTAAAAATGACGTAATTAAATTTACTATAGCACGCAATTAATAAGTATTTAAATTCCATGCTGGCTTCAAAAAATGCAAAAAAAAAAGGAAAATGAAATTAAATAAAATAAAGTGAATACGTGAATACATTTGAATTGGGCGTTAATTAAGAGTCCGGCATTTGAAAGTGTTTAACTGTGCAATTTATAAATTGCATTTGTGGAATTTATTATCGTTGCTTTGAAGCATGCAACATGCAACTTGCAGCCTGCAGCACTTGAGGGTCTGCCAAAAGTGTCGCCCCAAGTCAAAGGACACACACTTCTACCCACTCCACTCCGACTCATACATATGCAAATTGTGTAGGGAGAATAGGAAAAGGGAAAAAGAAGATACGCTGACCATTGCTGCTGTCTCCATGGCATCCTGACAGCAGCAACAACAACAACAACAACAGCAACGAGAACAACTTTGGGTCAATGGCATTTAACTTCATTCAGCTGGCACTGCAGCTGTCCTGGAAGTCCTCTGAATGCTCGGCTAATAGTCCTGACCACTGCCAGGAGTCTGTGTGCTCAGATAATGGTCAGAATAGGTAGAAGGCAAGAGCTTGGCTGCCAGCTGGTTGGGGATAATGCACTGCAGGGTTGTCCCGTTCAAAGAGAACTTAAAGAAAGTGCGACATAAAATTGGTCTTTAAGCTACATGAATCAAATTAAATGTGGGGATAAACTTATAGTATTTTTTCAGAATTATATAAATATAAAATCAATAAATAAAATAAACTACACACATTATACTACATGAGTTTAAAGAAAGTGCAACTTACAATTAGTCCATAAATTGTATACATCAAGCTAAGTTTAGAAATAATCTTAGAGTATTTTTTTAGAAATTAAATAAGTATGAAATAAATAATTGAAAATAATAAATATAATGAAAGTAAAGTAAAATTTGTCTTTAAGTCATATGAATCAAATCAAATTTGGGGACAAACTAAGATTATTTAAAAAAAATATATATATATTAAATACTACTATAAATAAGTTTGTAAATATAATTATACACAGTGATTATTGCAATAAATTGTAAAAGAATTTTTGCAGCTGCTTTTTAAGAGTTTTTTCTGCACAAAAAGGTCGACGAAGTTATTTAAATTAAACCAAATTTAGGGACAAACTAAAATAAATAATTTGTTTTAATAAATAAATAAAAAAAATATAAAATAAACAATACATACTAAATATTAAGTAATATAAATAAATAAAAAAAAATAATAAACAATTAATAATACAAATTTAAATAATAAATAAAAATAAATAAATTAAAATAAAAGAAAATATATATTTAAAAATACATGGTGACTTTTGCATTATTATTACTTAACAAAATGCTCTTCTGATCTTTAAGAAGACCCTGCAATAACATGTCCCCAATCCAGTTTTCTGCTGCCTTAAACCCAAACTGTTGCTTTAACAAAATAGATCACAGCAAGTTCTCTGCTTCAAACAAATTTAGAATTCAGTTACAGTTTGGAATCTCAATCAGGTGAGGGAGTATCAAGAGCAAATGCCCAAAAGGGCCATAACATCAAGCAACTTTGACTTGTTCCAACTTTGCAAATGTCATAAAAATGCGCCTCGATCTGTGGGAATGTGAAAAAAGGAGCTGAAATGCTCTTAAAATGGCACATAAATTAATAGAAGCTGTTGCCGTTGCAAACTTCTTTTCAGCCGCATACTTAAATGAAAATAAAATATATATGTTTCGTGAACGAGAAAAGAAAGTTCTACACTTTCGACGCTTTCTGCAGTCGACGGCATGATTTTTATTGATTTATAGCATTAATATTTTTGCTTTAATGCGTCAAATAAATTAAATTGTCTTACGCACCTTTCAGACAACAACTCGCAAAGGGCAAAAACTTTGAGGGCCTTAAAGAGGTGGAGCGAGGAGGGGGTTGGGTAGGGGTAGGGGTTGGTGAAGTGGGGTCAAAGGGATGAAGAACAGCAACAAATGCATAACTTCGATTTCAACAGCAAATAAATATTCATAAAAAAATATTTTTGCACTCTCAAAAGCACTTTGCGGATCTTTAGACGTCAAAGTCAGCGAGAGGGGAAAGTGGCAAGTGGCAAGTGGCAGGGACAGGGGGTGGTGGGGTGGAAGCGCTGCCAAGACACTGAATTATAAATATTCATTTATGCAAAGCGCCGACGCGTGAGCATTTGCAGGTGTCTGTCTGTCTGTCTGTCTGTTTGGGCCGCCTTGGTTTTAGCCAACTTGTTGTTGTTGTTTTTGTTGTTGCCGCTTCTACTGTTGCTTCTGTTTCTGTCTCTGTCATCTGTTTCTGCTCCTTCTTTTCTTCTTGCTGCTGTGCGCTTTGCAGTCACCACAGGGCGTATGATTGATTTAATTGCCGCGCAGTTGCCGGTTGTCAAACAACTCAGCCTCAAACGTTCACCGCCATTGAAATTACTGCAAAAATATATATTTCTCTTTTTTTTTTTACCCACTTCAGAGCCATGTGACCTTTGCCCTTTCCAGCTGAGCGACTCATATATGTAAATAGTCGGGCTATGGAAATCATTAAAATATTTTGCCGTCAAGCAAAATAACTGCGCATATTTCTCATGAATATATAATCATTTGCCATTTTCATGACCCACGGGATGTGTATAATATAATATTAAAACATAATGTGAGTAAAATATTTGAGTCTTGGCAATATGGTATTAACTAGCCGGTGTAAGTCGGCATTGCCCGTGCTTAAGAAGTCGTAAGTTTGGAGTACGTAATAATCTGGTGATCTAAAAAATATTTATCGTTGTAGATTTGAAAATTGAAATAAGCGAAACAATCTCATTTCTTTCAGATGAAGGGAATGGCCGTGTTCACCTGAACTAATCAGAAATTAAAAAAATTGTTGATGGGCTTCTGGTAAACGCTTTGATGAAACTTTGAGGCAAAATCAATATTGTCATTTCAGTTTTTGTCAAAGCTTTTAGTATTTATTAAAAAAATTCAAAACAGTTTGGCGCAAAATGCTGAAAGTAATGGGAATGACCACAGCAAAAGGCCAGATTTAAAATAAAATACGATATGTTGCATTAATCAATAAATAAGCCAATATTGTATGCGCATTTAAGATTTTTTTGAAGAAAATTTAAAGGACTTTTCCTAACCATATTCTTTAAAAATACGCAGATTTCAAAGTCTTGTTTGCATTTTTTTTAAGAAATCCATATTAATATTAATAAAGTGGTTTCCTTATTATTTTTTTCACATTTATTTTTAAATCTTGTGCTCTGTTGATTACGATTTGTTGTATCGATAACAAATCATCACAATCACAGAATTTCAGTGTACTATTTGGGTGATGAATTTTTAGTCATCATAATCACAAAATTTTTAAATCATCACTGCCGTTCACCAGAATAATTATACAAATTTCATCGATATTCTGTTGTCGATTTGTTCTGGTGAACACGGCCAATGTATCGAAATTCGAATGTTCTACATTTTTCTAAGAATTTTATATACTAGATGAAGATTTTTAAAGAAATGTATTGTAATTCAAATTACTTTTATCTTTTCAAATGCAAAGCTTTGTTTATATATTTATTTTTAAAGTTTTTTTTATTTTTTTGGACTCGATGGTGTGATTCTTGAGAAGTATTCATTAATTTGAATCATAAATCTTCAACAGTGCAGTCAGTTTTAAATTTAAAATGCAAATTCAATATAGAAAAACCCATATGTATTTAAGCTGTCCATATTTGTTCTATGAATTACTTGATGTTGCTTATTTGCTAAATTGTGTTTGTCTGTTGTTGTTGTGCTTGTGTGGCAATTTTCAAATTGTTTATCGCTTCGTTTCATTGCTCAGTTGCTCAGTTAATTGTGACCAGGTCCGGGAATTCGGGTTATAAAACGCAAGCTCGCCAATCTTATCGCACGGGTGAATGGCTCACAATTTATAGCAGCGACTGTTGCGATTGTTTCAGTTGTTGTCCTGGCTGATGGTGTTGCTGTTGTTGTTGATGTTGTTGTTGCTGGTGGTGGTAATGGCGGTGGCGGTGAAGCTCAGCTAAGCGCTAACGCCCGCATACACATAATTTCCGTTTTCCTTTGTAGCGCCCACAGCAGCGGCAAACAAACAAGCGGCAGTCGTACTTCATGTAATCAACATTTTAATTGCGGAAACGGAACTCACACACACCCACACACACACACACATGTGTGTGAAGCGAAAGAGTGAGAGAGAGAGAGAGAGAGAGCGGGACATTAGACATATCTGTTACACATTACGCATACGCAATGTATTTCTGTTGCTTTGCTTTAGCTTGATTTCTATTTCTTTTTTTGTGCTGCTTTCAATGCAGGTGTTGCATCAATAGGTACGCTAACTGTGTATAGCGAGAGAAAGAGAGAAAGAGAGAGAGAGAGCTGGTTGTGGCAAGACTCGTAAAACGAGGCACACAGAGCAGAGTCTGCATTAGTGAAAACATTTCTCACGTGAACGAGAGCGACGACAGCACGTCAGGAAT
Organism: Drosophila subquinaria; assembly: GCA_037043405.1. Classification (NCBI taxonomy): domain Eukaryota; kingdom Metazoa; phylum Arthropoda; class Insecta; order Diptera; family Drosophilidae; genus Drosophila; species Drosophila subquinaria. Next base: position 171,401 of record JBAMBL010001442.1, read on the forward strand.
TCATTACATCAAATATAAAGAAAGTTTTAGGCAATTTGCCAACAATCCGCTCAGCAGCACAAAAAATACAATCAAATAAGAACGCTGCAGTCCAACTGCTCGACTCTTAGCTGCCCAGTACTCCCAAATTCGCAAATAATTTATATAAAATAAATGAAAGCGATAAAGAAAGATATTCTAAAAAAAAATATACTACACTATACAAGCTAGCAATTTTGCTTAAAACTCAATATTATGACAAAAAATTAATTTTAAGATATTGATAAAATTAAAAATATTAAATTATTTAAAATTTCATATTAGTTTTGGCAAAGTTATCATAAGTACTTTGAATTTGGTCTGTATGTATTTGACTCTATAAGTCAAAATATACGCATGTATTTTGTGCTTACAATTAGGTTTTCTTTTATAATTTTGTATGGGAAAACTCGCTATATAAGTATTATTTAGAGATGTATCGATAACTCAATTTATTGTTGTGTTCGAATTTTCATCACCAATCAGTACAGCAATATCAAAATTTTGTATACCTTCTTGCAAAATTTTGTGACACAGAAACATCAAATATTAAGTTAGAAATAATTTTCAGGCAATCGAGCTATCGTTATGATTACATAAACGGTCAAAAACTTATAAGCTTTTCTACTCCTTTTCAAGCCCGGTCTAAAAATAGAAAAAAGAGGAATGAAAGCGAACGAAAATAATATAAAAACGAGTAAAATTCCCAATGCGCTGCAGCTGTAACGAGCTCAACTGCATGCAGGTAGCCAGAAATCTACTTAGCAGATGGGGGCCAAAACCTGAACTTAAACGAATTTGCGAATATGCAGCACCAGCAGCATCCAGAGCATTCACAGCACTGCCAGGTGAGACGAAGCCAACAGAAAAGTATGCAGCCAGAGTCAGCTTTATACTCGCTGGTATATAGATAGCTAGATATAGATTTCCTCTCCTGCAAGCGGAAGAAGAACGAAACACTTGAGCGACAATGGCAGCCCCAAAACCCGTTTGAGAGCACATTCTTACTTTACTTTTTTTCAGTTTTTTTGTAGCTTTTGTAGCTGCCGCAGCAGACATGATAAATTCTCTTTAGTATGCGGCATACATGAGTGATGATATTAACCAACAACAGGATAGGCAAAGCAGAAGGAAGGAGGAAGGCAATGGAGAAGGGTAGATGAAGAAGCATCTGGGCAGGGACTGCAGCCCGAGCAGGTGCTGGCAGCCGAGCAGGGACATCCAAGTCAGTCAAGTCAGCCAGGCAGTTGGCCAAAAAAATGCAAGTTAGTGCAGTGTCATCGACTTGAAGATACCCAACACTCATTTACCTAATTAAAGTCAATAAGCCATAATAAACGTAATTGTAAAATATCAATATATTAAAATAAAATGTTGATTATCTGGGAATCTGTATTAAAAATTTAAAAAAAAAATGGAAGAAAATAAAATTTCTGACCTTCGGAAAATTTTATTAAAATAAAATATATGGATAATCTAGGAATCGGAATTAATAATTAAAAAAATGATAAAAAACAAATAAAAACTTTAGGATTCTATAAAATATTGTCACTTTGGAATCCAAAACTTTTTTTTAGAAATGTTTCTGTATTCAATAAAACCTCTAATTTAAAGTTAAATAAATGTCAGAATAAATTCCGTTTACTGCTGTCTTTGTTCAAACAAAACACTTTTATTTGTTTTTATTACAAAATAAATTAACTGAATCCTTTTGCATCTTACACATTTTAAATAAGAAAACACAGAGACTTAAGACACTTTGTGTTTTTGCTCAACACATAACGCATGACAGATAACACAAGATTCGATGGAATTGATTTTCATATTTATTTATTTTTAATTTTTAATTTTTTATTTATTTATATATTTATTTATTTATTTATTTATGTATTTATTTATTTATTTATTTATTTATTTATTTATTTATTTTTTTTTATTTATTTACCTTTTTTTTACTTATTTATTTATGTATTTATGTATTTATTTATTTATTTATGTATTTATTTATTTATTTATTTATTTATTTATTTATTTATTTATTTATTTATTTATTTATTTATTTATTTATTTATTTATTTATTTATTTATTTATTTATTTATTTATTTATTTATTTATTTATGTATTTATGTATTAATGTATTTATTTATTTATTTATTTATTTAATTATTAACTATTTCCTAGTGCTACAAGTAGGGATACTTTCAAATTAGTACACTAGCCACACTTGACAATATTATACACATTTATCCAAAATAATAATATCTACTTCTACTAAAATTAAATACTTCTTTTCATTTGTTCATTTGAGAAGACGAAAGTAATTAATTATTTAGACTGCCTTGAACGTATTATGATGATGAATTTATTGATTCAAAGATACAGATATTTATATGAAAATTGACACCAGTTTATAATACTCCTACTCCCTCTTGGGTAAAGGGTATAAAAATGAAGGAGTCATTGTGGTCGTTGGCCAGTGACAGCGACGGGAATAGGGGGAAAAGGGGGAACATGTTGCGGTAATTGTGTGTGTTTAGAGCCACAAGAAGTTGTTAGGGCTTGACTGATTCTCTGGAAGTGAGAACTTCTTGCCGACGGCAATTCAATAATCTAACATGGATGCTGATGGTAGACTTGAAAGTTCTCAATGAATTGAAACTAAAAACCTGATGAAAACGAGACCGTAGTAACTTTTTTGCCAACTGTTTGAATTTTCACATGATTAATTCATTACACATTTTGTTTTGTTGATGGCACATTTATTTGTTGTTTGTTTGCCTTTTATTTTAATTAATTGAACAGCTTAAAAATGAGTGACAATGAAGAAAAGCGAGAATCAAATCCTTTGGCAGATTATCAAAGTGTAGATTCGGAAGAGCAGATTCCTGGACCAGATGCAGATGAGAAGGTTCAGGATCCCATGGAGTTAGTGGAAGTACCAGACGAAGGAGCGACTGAAAACTTAGATCAAAAGCCCGGGGAAGAGGAGGGCAAAGTGTCTGCATCCAGAGAAACTATAACCCCATTAGGGTTTAAAGAATATGAACTCTCGACTCCATCGGAAACCTCACAACATAAAGTTTCCACAAAGCAGAATAAGAGAAAGTTACCTATAAAAGCAGATGGACAATCCGTTATCAGTGCTACAAGCAGTAGAGTCAGTAAAGGGAAAGAAAGAAAAGCCAGTACAGTAAGTAAAGCAAGTAGATCAAGTAAATCCACCATAATGTCCAATAAAAAGAAGAAGGTCAAAAAAACGCACCCAAAAGCTGCAGATGAGCCGCGACGAAGCTCGAAGATGAATTACTCGATATTCAATAAAAAACACAGCGATGCCAGTGTCTTTTCTAGAGTATCGAGTATTAAATCGAGCAGCTTGTCGCGATCATCGCGAATGTCTCGTCTGTCTGTGCATTTATCTGAGGACACGAATGTGGCTGACATTCATTCTGGACTGAGAAAAGCCAAGAGATCCTCGTCTACTATACAAAATGCTGAAATATTAATAAAAGAGGAAGATCTACTGCACTCGGACGATCCATCGGAGCTGTCGCAAACGGATAGTCGGGAACGGGATGTCGTTCCGGATGCGCCAATGACACTACGCTACAAAATGTTGGAAATGCTGAAAGATTTGCCGGATATTGATCAATTATCCGCAACAAGTTTGCATTCCTTCACAAGAATACAAGTGACAGAGGAAGAAGTAGAGACAAAAAATGTGAATGAAGGCAAATTTGTGGAGGCCGTGAGTCAATTTGATGAAATCCCCGAGACACAGATTTTCGAGCCGTCAACCAATGAGGAGTATGAAGGATACGAAGATCACACAACTGAGTCAAGTTCCTGCAGCAGATCCACATATGGAAGTGACGACACTTTAATGAACCTGCCAAGTCTGACTTCATTATTTAGTGAGCCCGATCTCTTCACAACTCCAACCCCACTGATTAAAATTCAATCATCTTCCAAGGATATCATTCAGAAAATGACGCAAGTTAAGATTAGAGGCAGTCAAATAGACTTTCTTGATGCCGAGAGCCAGGAGCAGCGTAGAATATTTGAAGGTATCTGCATTCAATTTATCGATAATGTAATCGGTCGAGTTGTCGGCAAATGCGAAGAACAATCGGTGAGATTCAAGCGATTACTGGACAAGGTGAAAATGTGGCAAACTCTGAGATCGTTGATGGATCAACTGGGTGACGAGCATTTATTGCACGACAAACTCGAGAAGGCGACCACCGAGCATTTTCTGCGAAAAAAGCGATACGTTTTTATCAAAAAACCACAGAAATTCGATAATATCAACTATAACCGATTGAGAAGTGCGTTAATCGAATATGACAGGCAGCTCGAGATCGAAGAAGAGACTAATAAGAAGGTTCAAAGTCAAGTTGCCGATTTGCAGAAGGAACTTTTTGAGGAGCAGAACAGCTGTGAGGAGAAACTCACTAAGGTTGAACAAATTATAAGACAGACTCTTACCCAAAACGATAATTTCGATCATTTGAAGAGTTTGGTCGAGCATGTTATCAAGAACATGTCCAAGGTTCGCAACGAGGTCTCTGATATGCGACGGGAACTGCTCTATACTCAACATCGATTTGCCGATATGTTAAATGTAAGTAAAAGTTTGGATAATTATACCCGTTACTTGACAAATAAGTAAAAGGGGGTAACAGTCCATTAGCCGGTGCAACTTTGGTGGACTCTAATACGGATGTTGTTTATGATGTTGTAGTGCTCCCGAATTCAAATTTCGTGCCCACCCCTGCAATAAAGTATATATATTCTTGATCAGCGTCAACAGCCGAGTCGATAAAGCCATGTCCGTCTGTCCACAGTTTTTAGAATATAACGTATTTATTGGTAATTAAAGTTACCTATTATTATAAGCTATCATACCACTTAATCGCAACAAGATCGGCCCATCAGAATGACAGTAATGGTTGATTTAAGTTTCAAGCAATATTAGTACCTAAAAGCATGCAACAAATTTTTTTTTAATTTTTGTAAGTAAGTCGGGAGTTCGACTAAAGCCTTTACCATTTGTAACATTTTTTTAAATTCAAATTCAACGCTTTGTCAACATTTAGAAATCGGAGGCGCTGGAGGATCTGGGCTATGGTCTGAAAATGGGAGAGTATCTTACACGACAGGCCGATGCTCAAATGCTCCTATTAAAAATTGATGGTTTGTCGTTCAAATAAATCTCTTATTCGACAGCTTTATACATTTTGTTTTAGAGCGCAATGATGAGCTGAAACGTCTGCACATGAAAATCAATTGCGATGTCCATGCCTTGGCCCACGTGAGGAACAAGGAGCAAATGAGCCGCAGGACGAACAATCGCATGAAGGCGAAGCTGGTCAGCTGCCTGAAATCGAAGAACGACCTTCGAGCGCAGATCTATCAGGGCAAGCTGAAGCATAATGCCATCATCAGGGAGATGAACAAACTGAAGACCGATGGCACTCTGCTCCAGTATCCCGTCCTGCTCAAGGACTTTGACAACACTGTGGACGAGATGCGAGCGAAGCGCGAATCCGTTGAAAAGCTCCGAATTGTCCATAATAATCTAATCCAACGTATTAAAGTGGCCGAGCAAATGCTAGAAACGAGGAAAAAGGTTGCCAGACCGCCGAAAGCGTCACGAAAATTACCAAACATGAATGCATCTGTTGTGGTTACTCCGTTAAGACTTTCATGAATAATAAGACATATTTGTTGCCTTTTAATAAACTCGATTTTATTATTTTCTAGACAGATATACCAGAATAATGTTCTGTCATTACTTTTTCTCTCATTTCCTCACTTAGCTTACTTCTTTACTTTGTATCGGTAGTATAAAGAAAGTATTTTAATTTTAACAAATTAGTTCGAATTCCCATTGCACCTCATATTATCGTATTGTATGTTATCGTAACCTATTCCATTCTTTTTTACAACTTCATAGTCTTAAAACCTTTATTGCCTTCATTCTTATCTTTTTTATTTAATTTCTGTATTCTCTAGACCGTTTCTTAATAAAAGTTTTTTATTAATTTCAAGGCTTTTAAATTCAGTTTTTTACTTCCATTTCAATTCCTATTCTTTTATAAACATTCTAGCTTTATTAATCTTTCTCCTTCAAGCATCGATTTATCTTATTTCTTCGCAGTAAAATTGACTTTATGGCCTCATAGAGAACTGCAATTTCCTGCCCATTCTTGGACCAATATCATAATAAGTGCCACTCTACTAAATACGTAATAACAACGATAGCAAAAGCTGTCATGGCCATGGCTAACAGACTTTCTTCTTCCCTATATAGCAGTCTCTTTCTCTTCCTCTCTCTCTTTCTCTCTCTGTCTCTTTCTAGCTTACCATTCTGTGGCAAGCGCACAGCGGGAAATGTTCTGCCTGCTCGCATATAGAAAAGTCATGTTTTGCATCTTTTGGCAGCTGCCATATATCTTAGTACGGTACCAAAACAAGGCTAACAAACATTGGATACATAGTCAACTGCACGCACACACACACACACACACTGCACACACACACACACACAGGATACACACCACAGACCGGAACACACACATGCCTACACAGGTGGAAGCACATTGTCAGTGTATTAGTCTGTGGCCAGCACTAACGACAGCTACAAAAACAACACTGCCAGAGTGAAAGAGGTGATGAGAAGAGAGTGAGAGAAAAAGAGAAAGATAAGAGAGAGAGAGAGGTAGACTGGCTTGCTACATGCAGATGAGAAGCTTGCCTGGAACTAAAGCTGGACGTGAACTTTTTCTTCTTCTTGGTATGCACAATTCATGTTGCACTTAAGCAACAACAACAACAACTACAGAAGCAACAACAACAACAACAACAGGCGAGTTTAGCAGCAGAAACAAGAAGTGGCGAAAACTAATAGCAAAGAAGCTGAGCCGCCAAAGCACAGTGGTGCCAACAGAGTTCCTAAGGTGGTTTAAAAAATATTAAACCCCAATATTTTTTGATATTTTAAAAACTATCACAGCCGCCGAGATTTTTTATTTTTTTTTGATTAAAAACGTTTAGTAAGAGGTTTTTTAATAAAACAATATTATAGATTGTAAGGAACAAATTGTTATAACAGTGTATTTTTGAAGCGCTTAACAGATAATCGTCAGAAATTTTATTTATTTACATACTCTATGATTTTGGTTTATTAAACGAATTGTCAAGGAATATGCATTAAATATAAATATGCTAAAAATATACTTATAATAGTGTGAAGAAATTCCACTGATCTCAAATTTCCTTTAAACTACCTAATTCTGACATTTATTTATATTTTTAATATTTTGATTTTTATTTAAATAAAATTTAAATTAAACTAAAAGAATAATAAATTAAAAAAAAAGAGAAACTAATTCACCTACAACAACTAAAAAAACCATAATAAAATGTACTACTAACAATGACAAAATATAACCAAATCAAACTTTGGACACATTGTATATAAGCAATTTAGTTCCGTGCTTAGAACTGCGCTCCACTGTGCAACGGCGGTGCATGCCCACAGCCATAGCCAGCAGGGTTAATGGCAAAGGTGCTGATGCTGCCTGCCCCTTAACCCCATGATCTGCCTCGTCTACCATTTTTTCGCTTCTCTTCTCCTCTCTCTTCTCTCTTTATTTCTTTTCTTTCTTTTTTTTGTTGCGAACACGTGTGTTTGGCACGCATGTTGCAAGCGCTTATCGCCTTCGTCGCAACGCTTGAAACAGGTGAAGATAGTGGTTAAGGAAGCGGTAAGAGGAAGAGAGGGAGACAGAGAGAGTGAGAGAGAGAAAGAGAGAGAGGAGGAAGCACTCACAGTTGGCTGGAGGTGACGAGGAGTTTTGGTTGTACTTCAGTTTGGCTGCTAAGACGAAATGCCGTTAGCAACGAGTAAATTCGATTTTGCACTTGAGCCGCTTGCAGCAGCAGCAGCAGCAGCAGCAGCAGCTAATGCAGCCAACGACCTGCCACATCAGCCAAACGGCCAAACGTTTCAGCCCAACCGACAGCTCGAACTCAGCCTCCTCTCCTCCCTTCCCTTACCACCTCTGCCCTCTCAGAGTATTTCCATGTATGTGTGCCATGTGAAATGTGCTAACCTGGCCAAGTGGAAGAGGTTGCTGCAAAAAATGCTTTAGCTAAAAACTAAAACTAAAGGCTAAAGCTAATGTGCTCTGTATACCACAAACGAGGGCAGTTCCATAAATTTCTTTACATAAAAAATTGAGCAAATAGAGAAGAAAACATTTTATCTAATATAGTTTTTCGTAATATTCGAAATCAGATATTATTTTTACAATTTTGCACATAAAACGCTTAACACATTTATTTGAAATGATAATTGTCAAGTGACCATTAAATTCGCAGCTAGTTTGCTAATTTAAAATCAATATATTAAATGTTTAAATAATAAAAATTATTTCACATTTAATAAGAAAGGTATTTAAAAGTGTCTAAAAAGATTTCTGAAAAATATTTTTATTTTTCGGCGATATTTGATTTCGATCTTCAGCTGAAAATTTATTTATCAGATTTGTACGTGTATTTTAAAATGAAAAACAATTTTTTAAATTTCTGAATATTAAACTAAAAACTTAAATTTAAGAAGAAATGTTTTTAAAAAATACTTAGAATAAAGTGACTGAATTATAAAAAAAAAAATCTTTAAGTTGGTTCTTCAACTGCGAATCTTATAGCATTACTTTCTTTATTTTTTTTAAATAAAGTTCTATAAAATATTTGCTAAATTGGAAAGATTTTCGATAAATTTATTAATTTATTTAATTTATTATTATTATTATTATGTAAATTGTGTATCTCTTCCAGAGAATCTGTTAATTCTAATGTGAATCGCATTGCGTAACTTTTGAAAAGTGTTATATTTGGAATCTTGAATTATTTAGTGTACAGCGGAAATTTCTAAGACCAAACTTTTGTTAAAGTCTTTGATAGACCCTCGTCCAGCCAGCGGGTATTTGAGCTAGGGGGCAACATTCGGAGGCAAAAGCAATTTTAGGTACTCAGGACGACAAACAATTTGCATATGCAATGCACGTTCGCATCTTCAATTTACAATTTGGATGCCGACTAAATACATTCGTATCTATGCGATCTATCTATAAACTAATTTCCGTGGCTAAAGCAAAAACATATCCGATTCGTTGCAATTCCTGTTTATAGTTGTTGTTGCTGTTGTTGCTGTCGATGTTGTGCTGAATTGTGTTGTTGTTGTTGTATCTCTCGTCTCGCTCAATTAACACAGTGGCATTTTGGCGCATTTCCTTTTCATGCCATTTTGATGATGACGTTGCATAAGTGTTTCCGCCATTTTGCAAATAATATCAAAGCGCGCACACACACAAAGAGTGAAAGAGAGGGAGAGAAAGAAAGAGAGACAGATTCTCATGCACAGAGATTTACAGGCAATTTGATTAAGCACTGCACAATTTTGTATATTTTAAATATTTATAAATAAATGCAACTATTTGACTGCATGGCATCAACAGGCACGCAGTCTTCCCCTGTGTCCCTGCTTTCTCTGCCTCCCCTCTTTCTCCCTTTCTTACCATGTAACCAACTAGTCATCCAACCAACAAACCAACCAACCAACCAACTAGGACGTCGTCCGTTCCCGTTAGCGACGCTGCACGCCACTTAAAGCGATTCGCAGTTTCCTACGAGCTGCATTAGTTTTATACATGTGTGTGTGTGTGTGTGTGTGTGTGTTGCATGTGTTAGTGTGTTCACATTTTGAGTAATAAACTCATTTTATATGCTGACTGCTTTTTCATTTCAAACTTTTTGCCAGTGTTTGGCTGTGTTGTGCTTCTTGTTAGCCAAGCCGAACTCAAAACCCGTCCAAGGGGTCAGAGAAAATGGCTCAAATGATATACGAGTACGAGTACGAGTACGAGAGCTGCCTGTTATGTTTTGTATTGTGTAGTGTAGTGTATGTAGTGTAGTTTCTAGTTAACTCTTTTTTCATTGTACTGCCGGCCGGCTTGCGGGTTTCCACTTTTATTGCAAAGGCAACACACAACAACACAACACAGCACAACAAAAACAGCTGCAACAAACAACAAATTATTAAATATGCATGCATATGAGTTGTAGTCACATGTATGTGAAATACAGTCGAGCAAATGGAGCATGGAGTAAAAGAGAGAGAGAGAGAGAGAAAGAGAAATGTATGAAAAGTATGAGCTGTGTTAAATGTAGGTGAAACCGGCTGTCAAAATGGCTGACACAACGATAATGAAATTTGCACAGGCCACGTCGGCAACATCCCCAACTGCTAAACACGTTGAGTGACATCTTAATAAAGTGCTCACTCGTTCAATTAAATGCCCTCCAGCTGCCTTATAAAAATGCAAAATAGACATACGCTCAGTCACTCAGTCAGTCACTCAGTCAGTCATTCAGTCAGACAATTTAGTTAGTCAGTCAGACATTTAGTTAGTTTGTGTCTGGCTGTTTGCAAGACACATTTTCTTCCCTTTCTCGGCTTTTTTTTTGTGCCCTCAGCTCAGCACAATTGACAGTTGGAGAGAGCTCTAAACAATATATGTATGATCAAATATAATACACGAGTACTCGTTACATCTAATGTGCTTTCTATGCTGCAGCTGAGCTCTTCAAATTTGTCAAACACAAATATGTAGTCAAACTTTATTGAATTGTTTTAAATTGTAATATTTTTAGCTAAATTGTGTGAGCTTTTTTGACTGGCTTCAAAAAATATTTAAAAATTTATGTATGATTTAAATGTATGTATTTATTTAAAGTTAACATCACTGCGGACGGCAGTCCGCGCTAGTGACGAAAGCAGCACGAAGGGTGCGAAGGCGACTAGCATATATACACAGGAAGAATGGAAAATTTGCTATGACTGTCCGATCAGGTCGAGTTATATACCGATCGAAAGGTATTAACTTAACTTACAAATGTGCACACTAAGACTTTTGGAAACTCACCTGGTTCGTGAGATAAAAAGGTGTAAGTGGGAGGAGAAAAATTTAAATTATTGGAGCTAATGGGGCCGTTGGAGCCTTTTTGAATTTTCTTTGATTTTTTAACAATTCTCATTAAAAATACGCGTCGAATGACACCTCGATCATCGAAATCGGACAACTGTTTCAGAAGATAATTAATTTTGAAATTTTTGGTGTCCTTCTCAAAACGAGATGAAAAGTCAGTCTGTCTGTGTGTTTGTTTGGATCAAATCGTTGATTTAGCTTAAAAGTTTGAATGAGGACTTGTTCCTGCTCAAAACCCTATAAACGTTTGTTCTACGACTTTTTCGAAAAATCGCTAGTTTAGCGGGAAATCGCTAAAAACCGCTAAAATTGAAACCCTTATAGCAGTCAAACGATAAAAGCTACAGATGCGATATATATATCGTTTAAAAGGTATTTTGAAGGGCTCTTATGCATACCTTTTAACTTTTTTTCTAAAGTACATAGGTAAATTTCTACAGGTGACATAAGGTATTTTCCCCCACATTTTGGCGGTTTTTGAGAAAACGCGGCTAACGATTTTTTTTAAATTTCAATATGTTTTAGTTTGTAAAATTTCGCGTTTTTTGATATATGATACAAAAAATTTTACCGATAGGTTTTCAAGATATAACCTATTAACTGAATATATACGTTTTGCTTTGAATTGGGATAGGGCAGCAGCAACAAAGTGTCATAGCAGCCAGTTAGTTTGTTTGGATCAAATCGTTGATTTAGCTTAAATATTTGAATGAGGACTTGTTCCTGTTCAAAAATCTAGAAACGTTTGCTCTACGACTTTTGCGAAAAATCGCTAGTTTGGCGGGAAATCGCTAGAACCCGCTAAAATTGAAACCCCCATAGCATCCAAACGATAGAAGCTACAGATGCGATCTATATATCGTTGAAAAGATATTTCGAAGGGCTCTTTGGCACTGCTTGCAGCGTAATGCGGAAATTACCTGTTAGCTGAGTATATACATTTTACTTAGAATGGGAATAGGACAGCAGCAGCAAAGTGTCATAGCACCCAGAGTTTAAGAGTGCTGATAGCTTTTGCGCTGGGCATGTGTGTTTGTAACGGGAACCAGTGTTGCCAGAAAATTTGTTTTAGCTTGTACAAACAATAATCAAAGTTGACAAAGCTATACTGTCAAAAAATATTGCATTTTCAAAATTTCTGATGTCTTATTCAAAAATTTCTGATATCCCATAAAAAAACCTCTTTACGAGGTAAAATTCTAGTGACGAAAACATTTTCATGCTCCAAAATTTCTGATATCCAATTTTGTGACGAATAATATTAAGTTTTACATATAAATTATTTTAAACAAAATTTTTGCATTCGGCACTGCGCAAAACAGTGAATGAGTTTTATTTGGTATGAAGAATTGATACATTTTAGCGCAATGTGCCAAGTGCCAAAATTTTGTTTTAAATAATTTATATGTAAAACTTAATATTATTCGTCACAAAATTGGATATCAGAAATTTTGGAGCATGAAAATGTTTTCGTCACTAGAATTTTACCTCGTAAAGAGGTTTTTTTATGGGATATAAATTTGCTTAAAGTTAATTAATTGTAATTGTAATTATTAATATTAATAGCTATTGAATATTTTGTATCTATGATTTAATTAGAGGCAGCAATGTTTGCTTTTAAATAAATAAATAAATAAAATTTAAAAAATATAATGTATACTATGTATTAACATAAAATAAAAAGTTCTTCAAATCTTCCAGGCATTAATATTTTCCCGCTATTTATTTTCTCAGTGACAAAAATTGTCATATATGTATATGGAACTTTTTAAAAATGGTCTTCTATCGTAACAGTCAGACAAAATTAAATACCATTATATATATAAGTATAGTCATAATTGCAAAAAAAAGATATATAATTTTTATTGTTATATTCCGATTGAAAGCATTGTTTTATGTAATTAAATAATTGATTCTGACTTTTTGTAAAATGAAGAACATAAGCTGTGCTTGCCAGATAAATTGTGATTGCCCCAATCACCCACCTGATGGCTACCTGCTATATAGCATATTATTTAATTTATTGCATTTTATTGAATTATTTTGAGTTGGCTACTGAGTGTTTGGCCGAGTTTGTGATGTTTATCGTTTGCGACAGCGCAAAAACTCAATTATCGCTAATTGAATTCGGCTTTTGTTGTGTGTGTGTGTGGCAAATTGAATCATTTAAGGTAAATCTGCTTTATTATTTGTGCCGTTCGTTCGTCTTTTTCATTTTTTTCCTTCTTTTTTTATATTTATTTTATTGTTGTGGAATTACTGGGTAAACTTTGCCAGACGTCAGAGCAGAGCTGCGCTTCATACTGAGTAAAGTGCTAAAGTTGGCTTAACAAAACTTTGTCATGGCTGCAGCCAAAAAATAAAAATGAGCAGCAGTCGCATAAAGTGCAGCAAATGCAAAAACTTCTGTCACTTTTCACTGCTGGACAGCAGCAGCATCAGATTCAGCCACAATAAGAGCAACAACAACAGTAGTAAGAACTAACAACTGTCATTGCTACTTGAGCTCAAGTTGAGTATTGAAGTCCCAACTGTCAACAACTTGAAGCAATAAACAATAAAACACTAAATCAAGCGTATTGTCTATAGTTAGAATATATATGTTGGTGTGTGTGTGTTGCACACAAAGAGTCAACTATGAAAATTGGCACATCAAGCGCTTTAAGCGCAACTCGTTTATCTTGGACGGGGTAAACGATACGCCTGCATTATCCAAGCGACAAGCAATTGAATCGCATTACAAGCCAAATAAATTTCACGGCAAGCGTTCAGTTCACTTCAGTTCAGTTCGCCAATGTCGAGCAGCTGCTTCAGCTTCAGCTTCCCCAATTCGACAATTCCACAATTCCAGTTGCTTCGCATTTATATATAGCAAATAAATTTTCCTATACTTGTACAAACAATGAGACATTTTGAGGGGTTTCCATTTTGTTTCCCTGGCGTTTTCGCCAAGCAGCGTCGACCCCTTTTATTTTGAGGGGAGTCTGATAGTTTGAGTCCAATTGGAAATCAATTGTGTTTAAGGGAAGGGAAGACAATTTAAAAGATTATTTTAAGAAATGACAGCTCAATAGAAATTTTAGTTTTATATTATATTAATAGATTAATTAGAATGCAGGAAAAACCCTGCATTTTAAAAATAATGAATAAGCGGTTTTATGAAAATTACAGTTTTTAAAATCGGGATTTTTGAATATTTTTCGTCTTTTAAATATTTTTATGCCTCACGCATTTTTGGACAAAAATATACGATTTTTTTTTATTTATTTGTTTTTATTTCGAATTTTTCTCTTAAAGTTGCGAAATAATAAAATGAAGTATTTAAGACGAATATGTTTATACATATATATATTATACGAATAGTTTTAACTGCTTTCAAAAGAATTAAACAAATATTGACAAATTTTATAGTTTCAATGATATGAAAAAAGAAAAATTATTTTAAGTTAATTTGACTAAAAAGTCTTTTTTTATAGTTTTTTAAGTCACTTAAAATCCACTTTCAGTTTGGCGAATTTGCTGTAAAAGCGATTTGTAAAACACAAGCGGTCCGCTTTTATCTGTTGGTGGAGAGAGAGAGAGAGGGAAAAGTAAAAGAGAAAGAGAGAGCGATGTCAGTAGGAGGCTTTAAACAAGCAAACAAAATATAAAGCCAGGAATTTTCTGCGCACAAGATTGAGTTTCATGAGGATGGTTGCCAGATGGCGGGGTGGAGTGTATTGGTGGGGAGGGGGTAGCTTAGGCGGGTGGCAAGCACCAAGTGGCAACTTTGTCGGTTGCCTACTTTGCGGCGCATATTCTAATCACTCGAGTCACGCAAATGTCAATGTTGCTGTCAAAGTGTCAATGAAATGTTCAATGAAAATAAAACGCGCAACGAAATAAGAGCTAAACAAAACAAGAACAATAAGGTGCTGAGTGGAGTGAGTGAGATAGAAGTGTGGGAGTAAGAGTAGGTGTAGGTGTGTGTGTGTGTTTGTGTGGCAAGAGCAAAACTTGTGGCAGAGCCAAAGACTTGCGGAAAGCAACAACTTTGCACAAGTTTCGTTTGCTTTTGCTTTTGCTTTGGCCGTTGCCGCATTTGCCGCTGGCGTCGTTTGTTATTGAAAATGCGGCTTATATGGAAATGCCGTGGCTAAATATTTTCCTTTTTCCTCGTTCTATTCTCTACTTCGCCATTCTTTTACTTCCTGCGCCATTTTCTATTTTATTCTTGTATTTGTTTTATTAATAAGGCGCAAAAGCGCCAACCAAGTGCTGCAATAAACTGTGTGTCGATCTATCCAGTTGTCTGTCTCTTTTTGTTGCTATCTTACTATCTCTCTCTCTCTTTCACACTCTTTTTCTATTCCTGTCCTGTTGTGTGTGTGTGCGTGCGGAAGTTGTCTGGCGTGTGCCAGTTTATTTCTATTTCTATTCAGTTTTTTGCTTCGCTTGACTCTCAATTAAATTTTATAGGCGACGCCGGAGTCTTTGTGCTCAATACCAAGTCCTCCACCAACTAGGGACAACAAAAATTAATCGAGCAAAAAATGCAAACTCACTTGACTCCCAAGCTTTTGGTGGGGCATTCCCATACTCATAATGACTTCACTTTAAAAAACTATTACCATTGTGAAGTTCAATGTCTGCGCTATTTAATCACATTTTTCTCTGATATTTAATTTAACTTATTTTCAAATGTATATAAATTTATTTCTCTTGCTGTCAGAGAAGAGCAGAAGATACTTTTAAGTACCAGAATTACAATACTGTGGTTTACTCTTGATAAGCTTGAGAATTTTTTCTTTTGTCAAAGAGAAGAAGAACTTTAATGACTTGAGGAGAAAATGTAAGGGTCAGTACAAAAACATAAACTAAAAATATTTTATGGACTTTGATTTACTATAAATTTGGTAATTTTTTTAAAATATACAGTCAGTCAATAAAGTTTCAATGCACCCTAAATTAGTCAAATTTTTTTATAAAAAAAAAGTTTAGATGCAGGTTTCTTAAATTAATAAATTTAAAAGCAACTTTTTGTGTGAAAAGTAGGAAAAATGGGTTAAAATAGTCGTTTAAGCAATTTTCAAAAAATTATAAAAAATACTAGCGAAGAGATTTTTGAAAATTTTATTTTGCAGTCAATCTTTGAATTGTTTGAACAATTTTTCTGCATAAAAATATTTTTTTTTTAAATCGAGGATAAGAGTTGCAAAAATTTAAAATTATCATAGGTACTTATTGAGTTAAAGAAATTTTTGTATCATCTAAAAGGAATTTAAGTGAATATAAGTATTATTAATTTAAGAAACCTGCATCTAAGCTTTCTTTTTATACACAAAATTTATTGACTGACTGTACATATCTTTACAAATGATGAACCATTTATTCTAGAGTATCTTTTTCGTTAAGCTTCACACTAGCTTATGTTAATTGCTATAAAGACACAAAATGACAATAATTTGCACCTTGTGTCACCCCCTCTCTCTCTCTCTCTCTCTCTCTCTCTCTCTCTCCCTCTCTCACTCTCTCTCTCTCTCTCTGTCCATGTCTGACACACTCACTACCACACACACACACACACACTCACACTGACACACACACACGTCGAAACTAACGATGGAAATGTGCCACAAATTTATAGAGGTAACGTCGCTGCCAAAATTTGATGCCTGATCAATAATATTGGCTGAGCTGCTAGAAACACTCGCTCCTTCAGGTGCACAAAGCAGGAGTTTGTATAGAGGAGGGAAGGGAAAAGCGAGTTGGCAAAAGGTGAAACAGAATTTGCATGCAGCTGAGCTGCGACAGGTAAAATGATGACGAAATTAAAGCAATACAACGTGCAGTCATAGATGATATATCATAGATATCCGCATATATATATATAGATACAGATACATATAGCAATAGCTGTGAATACATATAGAAATCGACGCCGCATTGGGCCAAAGGTAAATGCTTCATTGGCCCCAGGTGTGTGTGTATTATGTGTGTAGTGTAGTGTAGTGTTGTGTATGTAGTGGTGTGTGTAGTGTGAGTGTGTAGTGTGTATGTGTGTGTGTTTGGTGTATTTGGCTGGTTGACTGACTGCAGAATTTGGCAAATTTTGTGAAAATATATTCAGGTACACGTAGGAAATTACAAACGGATGTAAATACATCAATTCCAAATGAAGAGCATGTGCATTGAATGGTATCAAATGGGTGGGCGTGGCATTAGGGAGGCGCTGAATGCATGACAAACTCGCAGCCAAATCAAATAGTTCAATAAACCCAGGCAAACAATTTAATATGCGTGGACAGTTGCAGACTCTGACAATTTATCTCTCATTTACCTGTCTATGTATTTGTGAGAGTGTGTGTGTGTGTGTGTGTGTGTATGTGTGTGTGAGACTGACAAGCATCGATTGCAATTAATTGCAATTGTCTTGCGGACAAAATTAACACATTCGCTCCTCAATTGGCAATTGCTGCTAGTAAAATAAATTAAAGTCAATCGCCAGTTACAGCACGACAAGATGGTAACTCTGCCAAACTTGGCAGCTCGACAACTCTGGCCAACTGCACTTCAAGTGCCTTCAATTTGCATGCCAAGTGCTTTGCGAAGAAGTTGCCAGAATTGCTTTAGGGGCTATTTGAAAAAGGTTTTGCCTGTAAGAATTATGAATGTATTGGCCAAGAGAAAGTTCGAGAGATGTAAAACAAGCTAAAAGCTAGCAAAGAAACCTACAGGGATCAAGGTAAAACCAATATTGAAATATTGAGAATTTATCAAAGTAAAACTTCTCTATCAATTTGTAAGGATTTGCATTTACACTAGTTGAAAAACTACTCAATTTCATCTCAGAATGCTGAAAATTTTGATTGCAACTTAGTCAACTCTAGTGGAAGCGGTGGTCAACACTAAGCAAAAGTGTGTTGACTTGGTAAAAATCACAGAATACTGAGATAAAATTGACAACCTTGTCAACTAGTGTAAATGCACCCTTAGGCAAATAAATCTCAAAAGCTGAGATTTCATTTCAGAAGTTTATTGAAAAATATCAGAACTTTCATTAAGAGCTTTGACAGAAGCATTCAAATGTAAACATAATCAGGCCTGTTCCGGTTTTCACTTTCGGTAAGATTTTGCGGAAGTGAATTTCCTTAACCTGCTCTAATATCATTTCGGTGAAATTCTGCGGATTGATATCACTTTGAGTTGATAAGTTTAAGTCGGATAAAGTGAAAAACGATCATTTTTAAATTCATAGGTTAAGTTCAAAGCGAATAAATGCATTTCACTAAATGCTATAAAATGAAAAGTGAAAACCGGAACAGGCCTGAATATTTCATACCTTTTACCATTTCAGATTTTGGGAAACCATTTTCTATTAGTTTTTAAGAACTCGCTTTAAAACTTTTTGAGACATTAGGAAATTTATTTTAGACAGCCAAAAATACCTTGTAAAAATGAACTTAACAAAGTTCAGTCAACCCTAAAGAGCGCATTAAAATTGTTTCAAAATTGTTTAAGGAATCAATTTTCAGATTTTAGCCAGATTTGGTTTTCTACTCTCGAAAACAATTAAAAAGTGCACTGTAGTTTCACAGACGTTTCAGTTGACTAAACACACACATTCATACACACACACTCACTCACTAACTAAGAAGCATATGAAAGTTGAAATTAAAAATAATATAAATAAATGGCTAGAAAAATAGCGCGTACCGTTTTAATTAGTGCAAATTAATTATGCAAATCGTTGAGGCGACAGTCGGAGGGAGAGAGGGAGTGAAAAAGAGGGGGAAAATGGCAGGCAATCACTTCTTCAAATAAGCGACCCGCTGCATAAGTCGAGCTCACTTATTTGCACTTATTTATTCATTTAGATGGCAATTAAAGCATACAAAATTAAATACAAAACCATTTGGCTTCATTTCAAGCAGAATAAAATAACACAAAACTTTAATTTGTATGAACGCGCGTCAGTCGGAGAATTTTTCTTAGTTTCTTTTTGGATTCCATTTTTATTTTTCTTTTTTTTTTGCTGCCCATTTTTATTTTAGTTTGGCGCTGCTTTTAAATCAAAGTGCGAGTCAGGCAGCTATAAGTGCATAGCTGAGTGAAAGAGAGAGAGAGAGGGAGGGGGAGAGAGGAGGAGCAGGAGGAAGGAATGGTGCAGTCCATTCCATTTCCAACTAAATAAATAAAAAGTGAATTTTTAATTAAAAGTTAAGTGGCAACTCATTTAAATTAATGTTGACTCAAGCGTCATAGCAAAACATTTGGCGAGCAAAGGCGAACGACGAGCGGAAAAATTCCACTGCAAATGGTGGGGAACTTCGTTCGCAGCAGGGGGATGGAGATGCAGATGGGGAATGGAGAGGGGGAGGGGCTTAACAAGTCGGCATGTGCATGTGGTGCTGCAGAAGCAGGGACAACCCTTAATAAGCATAATGCACTGCAGGACCTCGACCCTCGACGAGTCTCGTAATGGCGTAAGCAATACTCGTACTCGCACTCGCACTCGTTGATGTGGCACAAAAACACTCGTCATGTAATTAGAACGCAATATACTCGCAATAGAACGAAGATGACAATATGGAGGGCAAATAACCACTACTCAGTACAAATAATCGTTGGGTCTAAGCTGGTTAGAAGGAGCGACGAGTAGAGCAAAAGCAACGACTGAAAAAATTAAACGAGAGAGAGAAAGAAAAAAAACTTTAAAGCAGCGGTGGGCACGCAGTGGCTCCGGGAGCAGCGGCTGCTTCCAACTCAGGTAGACTCTAATAAAATTGTGGTTGTTGATGTTGTAGTAGTGATCCCGAATTCAGATTTCGTGCCCACTGCTATCATAAGGGGCAAGGATGATTAAGATGAAGTTTGCATTTTATAAAGAAAGAGCAGTAACGAGTAGAGCAGTGTCAAAACGGAAAACTTACGGAAAGATAAGGAGAAAGAGAGATACACAGGTTGACAGAGAGAAGAATTGCACTTGTAAGGGCGGGTAAAATAGAATTGAAAAGAAATCTGAATTTGACGAAAATAAGTAGAAGTAATGAATAGTTTCAAATCAGCATTAAATAAGCAGAAGTCAAGTTAACTTCAATCAAAACAGCAAGACAAAAAAAAAATTAAAGAGCGGTTTAAAAAAAACAGTAATGCGAAAAGTCTGAATTTGACGATTAGATAAAAGAGCGAGTGAGAATAAAAGCAACGAGTGATTCACTGAATTAAGTACGAAAGTAGCGAGTAGAAAAGTCTCACAGCTTCCAAAAGTATAATAATGTTGCTTCAACTTAAAGAAGATTATCCAAAGCTGTGATGATTTTTCAGCTAATTATGAAACTGAATAAAATGCAAACAAAGTTGCCTCTTCAATATTAGTTAGTACTCAGCTCGGTGAACTCTTTAAACACTAGTAAAATATAAAGAATAGTTAAAAGTATAAGAACATTACAAAATTCACACAATGGAACCGTCAAGTGACTCGAGTTGCTCGGCATTCCAGACAGCGGACACGGACAGTGAGCATCAAACAGCGTCCCAGATCGAGGGAGCTGAGAAGGGCGAAATAATGGACGAGGGGCCAATGTGTAGTGCGGATTGCCAGCCGAAGAACAAGAAGCGATTCAGCGTCAAGAAGTGGAATGCGGTGGCCATGTGGGCCTGGGGTAAGCCACTAAACGCCTTAAGTAGCTGGGAAGAGCAGATTATTGAACAATTTCCGGTGGTCAATCGACGATTGCTGCTACTCCCATTTCTCTGCCTATTTCCTCATTCATATTTCCTGTTTCTCTTCATAGATATTGCTGTGGATACTTGCGTCATTTGCCGCAATTCCATCATGGATCTGTGCATCGAATGCCAGGCGGATCCGAATCAGAACTCCTTCGAGGAGTGCACCGTCGCCTGGGGCGTTTGCAACCACGCCTACCACTTCCACTGCATCTCGCGCTGGCTGAAGTCCCGTTCCGTCTGTCCGCTGGACAATCGCGAGTGGGAGTTCCAGAAGCTGGGACGCTAGCTACAAATCTGAGCAATGTATATGTATGTATCTGTGTCTGTGGAGGGTTTTGTGGTTGGGTGGTGCTCAAGTAATAAGAAATCGTTGTGCTGACTCAACGTCCTGAACTTTATCATTATTTTGTGTTAATTATGCATCCTTCGCCGGCTGGCGATTTAAGGCAGGCAACCACGCTGCTAATGGGTGGTGCTGGGTGGTGCTGGGTGGTGCTGGGTGGTGCTGGGTGGTGCTGGGTGGTGCTGGGTGGTGCTGGGCTCAATGCCCAATTATCATTTGTGTGCTGGCAACTTGTGCGGCACTTAATAAACCGGAGACGGAGATGGAGACGGAGACGTTGCCTTTGCCGGGATTCAACTCTGCTGTGCAACTCAAACTTTATCCGTAGTTTTTGGTTAAGGCATGGGATTATCAATTTTGCAGCTCGCTTTTCACTCGATGGCAACCTTTGAACTTGGCGCAATAAGTGTAGCAGGCTGGCAAGCTGGCTGGCTTGGGGGTCGGATACTTTGGGCTTTGCACTTTTCGCCGCATCTTGAGCTGCGCAGTTTTAACAATTAGCTCATCGATTTTATGAAGTGCGCTTTTTGGCGGTCTCAGCTGTCAATTAGCTGCCGCTGTTCCTTCATGGCAACCACGAGCAGCTCAACGGAACATAATTAAATAGAATTACTGTTTAATTGTTGCCCGAATCACATTAACACGCCACTCAACCAGACACTCTATCCCTCGCTTTCTCCTTTCTCTCTCCTTTCTCACTCCTTTGCCACTCCTTTTACACTCTCTTCCCTCTCCTTTCCCTCTCCTTTTCAGCCTTATCGCCTTGATTGTTTGCCTGCCTTCGCCTGTCGGAAGCTTCGCCAGACTCACTAAATAATTTTGCACACAATAAATTGGCAGCTTTCCATTCAACTTGTCTAAAACTGTACTACGTACCCCTTACCTATACCCTTTTCTCTCTCTCTCTCTCTCTCTCACTCTCTCTCTCTCTCTCTCTCTCACTTTGGCATGTCACGCGCCAAGTTGCTTCTTTTAATTTTTGCACGAAAATTAAGTTTGTTTTCCATTAAGTTAAATAATTACAAAATTATCCAGCACTCAAAGGCTCTGGATGTGGCTGAATACGAATACAAATGTGTGTGTTTGTGTGTGTGTATTTGTCTTTGTCTGAGCGCCTCAGTGCGTGTTTGTTTTCCCAGAGAGTGGCAACTCTGGTGCGACGACATTTAGCAGCAGCTGCAGTTATCCTTTCCGTGTAACTGACAATGATAGCTGCCTGGTTGACTGACTCACTATCAGTATCAGACCAGGGCTAATGACACGATTTAAGCTACGATAAATTATTGTACATGTAATATCCGAATTCTTTATTATTATTGATTTAAAATAACAAAACGGTGAAAAAACGTAATATTTTTAATTGTTTTTATTTTATTTAAGTTTTTTTCTTAATTTGCGAAAAGGGATCATTTATTTATTTTTGTTCAATATTTATTTTAATATTCATTTATTTCTAACTAAAGCACCATTTTTGAATTAAATAATTACTTTGAATTTTAAAAGATACCCTTAATATTTTTCTCTCATTTAAAATTATGATCCATTTAAAAATTTTATTATTTTCAAGTGCTCATTAATTTTTCATAAATCGTTCTCCTAACGTTTCTCACCAAAGTACTTGTGTTGCAGCCCTGGCTTACACGCCTGTTGGTTCTGACAAAAGTTTTGCTTAAACGCTGCTTTTGGCCTGAACTAAGGCTCATTATCTTTTCATTCGGTGTGTTTTTTTTTTCTGCATTTGTCTGTGCACTGCGTCGTTTCATTTCTTTAACGCTTCGCTAATCAAATTCAACATTTTTCCGTTTTAATTTGACAATTGGTAGAGTGAGGGTGATGGAGAGCTGGAGAGAAAGGGAGAGGGGAAAGGGATGAGGAAAGGGGAGAGTTGATAGCTGACAACAGCTGTGTGCTGTGTTGTCAATTGGAAAATGATAAAGTGACGCGCGCGTCTTTCAAATACTCCTAATGAAAATGGAAATTGGCATAGGAAGTAAAACAGATAACTGTAAATGGCGTTGACAACCTCAAGGGATATTTCATCCCTCTCCCTCTTTCCAAGCAACGAGTGCTAAGCTTGTTAGTTTCTCACTTTTTTTACCCCGTATTTAACAAAAATGCAGAGATCAAATAAGTTTGTCACAGAAAACATGTTAAGGCGGCTTGACATAGACCATAGAAAAATATCAGAAAAACATTCAACTCTTATAACAATGCCAAACTGATTCGATTTCCAAGCGGAATATTATTAACAATTATTTTAAGTTTAATTAATTTCATTAACTTTATTTTTTACCTTAAAATATCGGTTCTTCAGCAAAAGTTCTTATCTTATCCGAAAAATTAAGATTTTAAATTTCATGCTTTAAAACGGATAAAATCAGCTCCTTAATTAGTACAAATTATTTTAACTTTCATTGTAAGACATTTTAAATTTTTTTTTTTGTAAAAAATCATGCCAAAATAACAATGCTTCGTACTTGTCGGGTCTCCTAAAGCCGAGTATGCTCGACTGTTGCTTTTTCCACTAGTTTTTTTTTAAACCTCTCACTTCACTTCTCACTTTTTCGTCTTTCAAGGGGCATTGTCTTTCAAGGTGACCTGCAATGCGCTGTGCCACTAAATGCATTACAATTAGCGCAAATTATCCGTGTCCAGTTGCAACAATTGTCACTAGATGGCGCTTTGGGGCGACTTGATTGAATTTACTTGCTGGGCGCGTGACTTGCGACAAGCGACGTGCCTCGTATGCCATATTACGTATACGCACTGTCAGCCAAGCAGTTGTTGCAGCACTTGTTTCAGGTCTTAGTTGCCAAAATGAGCTCATTACATGAGAGCTGGCAGGCCAAACACTTTAAAGTTTGCCGAAACAAATGGTGATAGAATCCATAATAAAAACGAACATTTTAATTTTTGTATACTTAAAATTAGAAAATATAATTTTATTATTTTATTTAAAATAATTGCTTGTGGTTTCATTATTTTTATTTAATACCTATCTAGCAATGCTTCGAAATTTAACAATATATAGTTTATCATAATATTAATTATTTTGTAATTGTGTCAAACAGACTCTCGTTTCTATAATTTTTTCCCTCACTGTTTATGTATATACACACAGCATATGTGATGCGTTTTTGAAGTGCAAACGAGTCTGAATTTAAAGTTTCCCCTCAAGCATATTTTGTTTTAATTATAACGAGCCGTTTTTTATGTCTGTGACTTGACTTTGGTTATAATTTATGCCGACCTTTCATATGTGCGCTCAGTTTTTGCCCGCTCCGAACCCATTTTCCTCGTTCTGCCCGTTGGATGAGTTGGATGAGAGCTTAGCGCACTTATCAGCAGCGTTGCAGGCGACTTGCAGTGGCTCTTTTAGATGTCAATATAATTTAGGCAAATTTATGCAACTTTATATTGAATATATACAAGTCTATGTGTGTGTGTGTGTGACTCATTTAACTTTGGCAATTTTTAATCACAAAACTTTGCCGTACTCAACATAGTCTCAGTCTCGGCCTCAGTCTCTGTTTCAGTCTCGACGCGTCGACGCTTTGACATTTGCATATTTCTAATTCCAAAGTTGTAATTAGTATAATTTTACAGCTCTAATTGGATGATGATTTGAACAACTTCATTTAGGTCCGACGTATGAGTATCAACTACACCATGAATATGCATATGCATGAGCGGACCAGGCCGTAACCTTCATTTAAGCCCGAGAGTCAAGAGAGTCGAGAGTGAAAGTCATTAACATAAGTTTGTAATTACTGAGAAATGGTCTAATATGTCATGTTTGTATCTGTAGCCGTATCCGTATCCGTTGCTGTATCCGTAAGTATCTGTGACTCTGCCCCAGTTTTCAGCTTTATCGCCACTCTAGACCAAGAGACGTCTGAGCGAGCTTCCATAAATGATAACATGCTCAGTGGTCTGAGTAAATTTGAAGACTCTATTTAGACTATCTTAGGACATCTTGAGAGGCTTAAATCAAGAGTCAGCTTCTAAGAAGCAGATAATTTAAATATTATTCTCTATTGTTATAGTTTGTGTAATTCATTTAGATTTACAATCATAAAAACTGTCATTTGGGAACATATTATTAAAATTTTGGATGAAATTTGAATGATTGAATACTCTGAATAGAATATTTTTCAATTTGAAGACTCTACTTGGACTATCTTAGGACATCTTGAGATGCTTAAATAAAGAGTCAGATTCTAAGAAGCAGATAATTCAATTATTATTCTCTCTTGTTAGAATCTGTGTAATTACTTTAGATTTACAATCATAAAAACTGTCATTTGGGGACATGATATTACAATTTTGGATAAAAAAATGTTTGAATACTTTGGATAGAATATATTTAAATTTAATGACTCTACTTAGACTATCTTAGAACACCTTGAGAGGCTTAAATCAAGAGTCAGCTTCTAAAAAGTAGATAATTTATTTAGTTTTTATTCTCTCTTATTATAATCTGTGTAATTAATTTAAATTTACAAACATAAAAAATGTCATTTGGGGACACGTTTTTAAAATGCTGGATGAAATTGAAATGTTTAATTACTCTGGATAGAATATTTTCATTCTCTTTTTTATTTTTTCAGCATCACATATTTTTAAAGCGTTTGAGCAAATAAACATGTCCTCAATACATTTGCATGCATCTCAAAAAATCATGTGAAACGAGGAAATGCAAAACCTAAAAATAAATACGACAATAACCCAATGTACACAGATGCACACACACATCACACATCACACACACACACTACACACTCGCACACACATATGACAATGGGCACTGAGCTGAGTTTTCAAGTCATTTTGAATGTTTTTGATTTCACTGATTTGTTTATTTATGCATAAAGCATGCAATTTTTGCGCTTTATGCGAACATCAGCAGAATTCTAGCTGCTCCTCTGATAAGCAGAGTTACCACGAACAGGATAAAGGGGAAGGTGAAGGGGAAAGGAAGCTCTCCTATTTTTTCTGTATTTATTCATGTAGTGTGTGCAGAACTTTAGCTGGGCTAGAAAACTTAGATATTCCAAGCGAATGCACTCGATGCACGCAATGTTCAGAGCTCTGTGCGAGTGAGTTTCGCAAACAAATCAAAATCAAAATCGTGTGTGAATGCGACTCTCAGTCGTAAACATGGCTGCCAGTGGCCGTTATGTTAGTGTTGTTGTTGCTGTTGTTGTTGTTGCCAGCAACGGAAACGGAAGTTGCACAAAACGATTTCATTTGCTCCGAATAACTTTTGATATATGTAAGTGTAGTATGCACTTGCCAGAGGCTTCTCTCAGTCAGTCTGTCTGTCTGCCATTCTCTCTGTCTGTCTGTTCTTCCTGTCGTTGTTTGCATTGACACGAATCGGCTATCAACTGGCAACTTGTAGCCCTCGGCCACAACTTGTAGCGCTTTAAAGTAAGCCGTAATGTTAAGGTGGCGTATACGCAATTTCCAATAATATTTTCCAGCATATATACGCCTTCAAGTATAAATCCAACATCTTGTAAGAATTGCTAATAACCAATTTCGATTCAATTCAAGTGTCAGCACAAGACGACACAGATGATGGCCAAAGGGAGAGGGGGAAGGGAGAAGAGTCCTGCAGGAATCGAGGACCGACCACAATCCGCACGGGAAGCACAGCCAATTGAGTATTAATGGTCAGACTGCCGGCTGCTGATGCCAGCAAGTTTCCTGCTTAGAATTATGGCAGACACAGACACACACAGATACACCCACAGATACACCCACAGATACACAGATACCAGGACAAGGGTGGCATGTCCTGGCCATATTTGAAAGTAAAATCATACAAACTCGTATTAGAAAAATGTGGGCAGCAGAGCAAGCAGACGTTGCACGTTGCTTGTTGGCCAGGGACCTTGCAACATTTCGCTGCCAGATCAACGATGATATATGAGATTAGCTCAAGTGTCTCTCTCTCTCCCCCTCTTTCTCTCTGTCTCTCTGGATGGCAGCACGCCAAGGCGACACTTCTACATACAACAAACTGTCGGATTTTATATTAATGATAAATTAAATTGTTCATTGACTTGAATAATTCTGTGCGTTGTCGTTTTGGGGTCGCAACGCATAGTTTGTCTCCCTTTTTATTTATTTTTTTTCTTTCTCGAGCTTTCCCTTGTATGATGAATTGATGAAATCATTGTGAGAAAACCAAAAACTGTCGCTCGATTCCTCTGTGAAAATGGCAGAGTGTTAAATTATATAACTCTATTATGTGCGCATTAGTGAATAATTGATGGCTAGGTGCGAGTTAGACAGATGAAAGATAGTACGCAAAGGGAATTATAAAGAGGGAACTTAAATTACTTATTTCCTTTGCTGTCATAAATTAGAAATCCCAACTCGAAACCGCAACTTGAAGCTATTTCCGGGGCAGATAAGCAGACGAGAGTCATTTTTACAGTTCAATTATTTAATTTCATAGTTTGTGGCAATATTTTGTTGTCTCAACTATTTTGAAACGAGCATAAGTCTCAAGTTGCAGAGAGGACATTGCCAACGAAGCGAACCGACAGACAACAAAACAATTTACTGATTTTAACAAAAATTTTAATTAAACAAATTTTGTGTGAAAGGAAGTTGGCTGTAATGTGCAACAGCAAGAGAAACTGAAACAGAAACTTTTCGCACGGTCTGCGACTTCCTTCATTGTAGGAAGTTGGCACGAGCAACTCGACGCTGCCGTCCAATTCACTTTTTGCACCATAAGTTGTGCCCAAAATAGCAGAAAACTTGCCCCCGATAATGTTAAAAATGAAGCAACAAAATAATAATAAAGCAATGGGCAAAATGTTCATACTGTAGGAAATGTGCACAAACTTTGTCGTCCCCCAAAAACTATGCGACAAGCCCCAAATGCTGCTTGACCCTGCACAGAAGGAGGAACGAGGAAGAGCTTGAAGTTGATTTTGGCCAGTTGGCATAAATCTCTGCTGGCTGGCTGGCCTGAAATTTACACACAGGCACCCCGAGCATTTGAATGTCACCAGTGGCTCGACTGTCGACTCGTCGCATCGTCTGTCTGTCTAGACTGCAAGTCATGCGCTTAGCTTATAAACTTGTCTTATGCGGATCCCCCAAAACACAAAACACAAAAAAAAAGTAAAGACAGCAATGTCTGACTGCCACTTAAGCGAGCTAAACATATAAATCTTGCAATGGTTGGTATTTTACAACAACTTTCGAACAGCAACGACAACAATGCGCAATTTTATTGCGAAACCTCAGACATTGCGTATACGTAACGTAAGCCAAGCTGCCACCGCTGCCACAAATGCTACAGCTGCCATTCCACAGCATACCAACCCATGCCATGCACTGTGGCCTGAAGGAGGAACAGGAGAACTAAAGCTAAAGCTAAAGCTAAACCTAAAGCTGAGAATGCTTCCCAGTTTCATCATCGGACAGCATTGAGTGCCAGTGCTGACCGTTTTCGCCGAGCAAATTTGACTTTAAGTTCGCTCACATGGAGATGAAAATGTAACTTGTAGGTTTGGCGACATTCAATTAAAATTTCAGAAAAACTTCTTCCCAAAATTTCAGTAATTCTCTCTTCATCGCTCAATAAAAGTGTTAGTGGTAAAAATATTGACTCAACTTGTTATATAATTTGTTAATTAAAAAGATATAAACATATTGATATTCATATTAAATTTAACTAACATTATTTCAAAAAAAGTTTTTTTTTAAACGTTTTTAATCAGCTTAAAAAATAATTCAAGTAATTTATGGGCTTTCTCCAATCCTTGCTATAAATGCTGGATCATTTTAAACATTCTTGAATGCTCCAAATTTTTTATTTTTATGATGTTAGTTAAATTTAATTTTAATTAAACTAATATTACCTATTTTCAATAAAACTTAATATTTTTCTAAAAGTTGTTGCATACATTTTGGTCAACTGTACTTAGTTGACACTAAATAAATATATGCACGGATTCCACACTTACCAAATAAAAGAAATTTCGTTATTACCACCTTTAAAAAAAAACTAAATAAATAAAAAATAAATAAATAAATAAATAAATAAATAAATAAATAAATAAATAAATAAATAAATAAATAAATAAATAAATAAATAAATAAATAAATAAATAAATAAATTAATTAATTAATTATAAATTAAATTAAATTAATTGCCCCATTAATTATAAATTAAATTAATTAATTTATTAATAAAGAAATAAATAAAAAAATAAATAAATAAAAAATGATTTTTAGTTAAATTTATTTATATTACTGAAGCTTTGAATTCATTTGAATTGATAGACAATTACAGTTTGGGGTTAAACTTCTATAAATGAATTTAATTTTAATTGCAATGCAATGATATTAATATTAAAAATTGTATTTTATTTACCATCAATAATAAATATAATATGGACATGATTTAATTTTAATTTTACGATTTAAGCTTTCATTAGATTTTTATTTTGTTTGCATACGCCTTTATTAAGGCATACAGATTGGCTAAAAATAATAAAAATAGGCCTATTTAGAGTCAACAAATTGTGGCACCTTTTCATTTGTTGTCCCCATGCAACAATTGTCTTTGGTATTTGGAGCGTCTCGCTGGGGACACAATTAAGCGTCGAAATGAAAAGTGAAAAATATGTATTTGCACTTTGCGGAACAAGAGCTACCCAAAGGTAGACAATGTCGAGTTGCCAACCACTTGGCCATTATTTATGTTAATTGTTCAAGCTGACGCTGTAACTGAAACTGAAACTGAGGCTCAAACTGAGTTTGAGTTTGAGGCGACGTTCATCATGTTGACTGTTTGTCATTGTTGGTTATTGTCGTGGCTGTTGTTGTTGTTGGTGCTGTAGTTGTTGTTGATGTTGTTGTTGGTTGGCGGGACACATGTGATGGCAGCCGCTCAAAAACGCAACACAGCACTGTGGGGCATTTGACCAGTTTTTGGGGCATTAAATAATAACTCGTAAACTACTCAAATTATTTTCTTTGATATTTATTAATTCTGAAATACACTGCAAATTTACTTTAACAGCTGTTACTTTAACATTTGACTGTTATATAAACATTTCTGGTATGTAACATAACAGTCTGATGTGTTTATCATGTGTAAAAACCGATTAAAATATTATATAAAACCGTAACCGAAAAAAAATTTTAATTCGACCGAAACCTTTAAGCCGAAACTCTGTAAGCCGAAATAACCGTCTTAACCGGTTACTAAACCGTTTCATTTATAAGGGTTAGTTTCGGTT
Source organism: Drosophila subquinaria (assembly GCA_037043405.1). NCBI lineage: Eukaryota > Metazoa > Arthropoda > Insecta > Diptera > Drosophilidae > Drosophila > Drosophila subquinaria. The sequence goes on from JBAMBL010001442.1 coordinate 201,806, forward strand.
TTTCATACATGAAAAAAAATTATTTTTCATTTTTATTTTTGCTTGTTTTGATTTTAATTTTCTTATGTTTAATTTTGAATTTTTCTTTGTGATATTCATGATCGAATTTTCATAGCACTGAATAAGCGCAAATAAAATAAATTTGTTAAATTAAAAGTTAAAATGTATGTAAATGTAAATTATGAACCGAAACCATACCGGTATTTTAAAGCCGATATATACAAAAACCGGTTCACCGTTACGAAAGATTTTGAGTGACCGATAACCGAAAACCTAAATGCGAAGATAACCGAAACCGTAACTGAAACCGATATTCGTTTCAGTTTTAATCCCTGGTAAGCATAAAAAAGGCACAAATTAGCATACTTGTAAAAATTAAACTATGCCACAAAAATTTACCAACCCCATAGTGCACAGAAGGGACAGAGATGTGTGTGTGTGTGTGAGTGTGTTTGTTGTGTTGCGTGGCGTTATTAGGCTAATGGTTGCCCCGTGGGCATTCAATGCTTTTGTCTATCAAAATGCTTTTGTCCCACTGCTGCCAGTGCCACAGCTGTCCCCGCTGATCTCCTCGTCTGTCCTCTCGACTGTCCCTCTTCTGTTCCCTCCACTGTTTCTACTGCAAATATGCATTGGCAGGCTTGTAGTCTAACTGCCAAAGCCACGCACAAAACGCATTGAGACGCCATAATTGCAGCCAGTTGCCAGTTGTGTCTGTGTGTCAGCCAGCATTCAAGTATGTAGTTACCTCTCACTGCCACTCCCACTCAGACTCTCGCTCTCCCTTTTACTCTCCCATTTATGGGCGCAAGTGCGTTAAGTGCAATAACAGCAATGACAGCAATTGCGTTGACAGCCAAGGCAAAGGCAAAATGGAACACGCTCTGTACTCAGTGTGTCCCACACTGAAGAGCAGTTTATATTTAGATGCTGAATAACGGAGTCTTCTCCTCTCTCCCCTTCTCCCTTTCCCCTCATTCCCTACTCAATCTCGTCTGCCTTCTGGCTGCTGGCTGTTACAAATAAATTTCACTTGAGCCGCGCTGACTTGACTTGACTTTACTTGACATGCTGCCAATTGGGTCCGCGCCTGTCTCGTATTGCATTGCCATTGTAAACAGGGTCAATTTGCGACTCAGCCCAAGAGCAGGACTAGAGACTGGCAAGTTGCACTTCTTACTCCACACATCCACAGATCCTAAGGCTTGATATCAAATTGCATAGACTAGATTTTGAATTTATATTCGAATTATTTTTAATTATTAACATTTTTGCCAATATTTTAACAGCTTAATTAAGCTAAATATAAAAAAGAAATTAATTGTTTTATGTTCCATTTCATTAAATATTAGTTTCATGTGTTTGCGTATAATAGTTATCCAGCTATCCTCTCGCCTCGCAATTTTCTGAGTGTATAAAAATAAGTTCAAAAAAATTGTTGCATACATGGTACTGGTTAATTTACCTGAGATTCAGTAATTGCAAGACATCCCTCCTAGTTACGGTTATGGCAAAGATGCAAATGCAATAAGCCGGGAAAGCGATTGATATGATATTGTTTACAGTCTCTGCTGCGAGCGAACTGATTGGAGTGTTGTAAACAGTCAAACATAGCTCTGTTAGCCAATTCAAAATTTCGGTTATTAGGATACGAAGATAGAAGGTGAACCTTATATGATGAGAAAGAAGATAAGAATTTACGAAATAATAAATAATCAAAACTCATACTTACATAATATTGCTCTTGATATTATGCTGTCCCTGCTCTTCAAGTTGTTTGCGATTTTTTCGGTTTTCAATGTGAACATGCCAGATAGTTGCAATCATGAATGTTGCTTTTATGAGAGTCAATAAAGTCGCAGGACCAAACAAATAGACAAAACTCGACCAATCATTACCTGCAAAGAGATAATATAAGAACACGTTAACATTTGATAGACCTTTAATTTAGATTCACTTACCTTTTGCAAAACATGAGTAGTAGGCATAACCCACTTTCCAATTGGAATCGATATCAAGATTGTCGAGCAGAAAATCAGCCAGAATGGTGATTAGAAGAAACACAGACGCCATTCCCCAGACAAATAGACTGTACTTCAAAAAACGCGATTGATCATTATATTGAATGGTAACAAACATGTCAACAACAAAAATTCGATAAAATTCAAAACCCATTACGGCAAGCCACAAATAGTATGAGATAATTAATAAGTATTGCAAGTAAGCTAAAAATAAGTCAGATATTTTAGTAAATATAAAGCTCATATAAAATAAAACTTACCCGCAATATAGCAGGTAGGCCCCACAAGAAAATTTTCGTAGAAAATGAAAATACTTATCAGTTGAGATGTAAAGAAGCAAATCAAATAACACAGACAACATTTGTCATATGCGTGTTTCAGTTTTATCACAAAGATGTATATAAGTATGGTCAGCAAAAGAAACACAAGATACGTCCGGAACACTGAGAAACAAATCGTTAGTAGATTTATAAGTCTGTAAAAAATCAAGAAAGCTTCCTTACTCTTGTCATAGTCAAAATTCTTTAAGCAATTAATGGGTAGCAACAGAAAGTTAAAGTTATATTTGTAAAGATCCTTTGGCTGTAAGCAATAATCTCGTTTTGAGAGATACACATTATCGTTCGATCGATACAGAGTTCCATTCTAAAAATGTTTATATAAATGTATTTATTTTTAAATATCAGTACGAAGTTTTGTCTCACCTCAAACAGTTTCCAGTCATAATATTCGTCGAAAGGACCTACGTTATTATAATCACAATCTATATTTATCCCTGGATGTACCAAAAACTGATCCCTTATGTTTCTTTCCCGTTGTGTTCCATTCACTAATGTTATATATTCTGTATAATCGTTGAATTCTTCTGTGCATTTGCTTTCATCAGCCAGATCCAGTCGATGTCGATGACAACAGTATCGAATGCAGGGCTTAAATTTACACACACATCCTCTCCAATGATCCTCGACTTTTGCTTTGGTCCCCTCAAAGATTATCTTATAGTTGTACGTTCCGGTTTGTTCAGGAGGTATCACAACTCCTTCGTATATATAAGAGCCATTTGGTAGTTTCTCACTGTAAGTTAAGTCGACTGTATCAAAGTAATCACAATCGGGGATTTCTTTAGCTCGAGTTGATGTCCAAAAACAGATGAGAAATATTATTTTTAGATTCATTTCAAACATTAAACTAGCACTTGAGCTCTACCGAAAAACAACCGCACTGGGTTGGACTTAAAATTCGACTGAAATCGACTCCGATCGAATCCAATCGTTGGTTGAATAGTCAAAAAGACTGAGAATATTTTTTCATTTTTTCAGTCCAACCACATAAGGTTTTAAAGGTGGCAGCCTTAAGAATCTGGTTGTATTATAGTTTTAGGGTGCACATACACTAGTTGACAAGCTTGTCAATTTCATCTCTGTAGGCTGTGCTTTTTACCAAGTCAACGCACTTTTGCATAGAGTTGCCCACCGCTACACTAGAATTGACTAAGTTGCCATCAAAATGTTGAGCCTGCTAAGATGAAATTGCGAAACTTGTCAACTAGTGTAAAGAAGCATTTAAAGGCTTTATGAGATTTTAAGTTTTGTTATCAGTCCAGAAAAGCAGTTGCTAATTGTGCGGGTATTCAAAATATAAAGTGCTATATTGCTAAACATTATTTGATAAGAACGAGAATATTTGCCTCACTTTTGTTTTGGCCTTGGTTCATTATAATTCAAGATTATAATTCGATACTTCTACAATGAGTGCCTGATTTGCTGATTTTGCGATTTGAATCAATTAAAGGCTGCTTATATAGAGTCGAAAGTCTTGAAACCCACAAAATGGATTATATTTTTGCTTTTAATTTTTGTAGTAAGAATAGTTTTATTAATAAAAGCGACTAAAAATGTCGGTAAACTTTTAAGAATTTATTATAGTGAGTTAAATAAGTAAATAATAATTTTAAGTTAATTTTTGAATTATGGATTTATCTGGCGTTTTCTGTAATTTGATTACCGCTTAAACTGAAAAAGTGTTAAGCTTAGCTTATCTTAACTTTCGAGAGTTCCGGGACAGCAATAATCAATTATAACAACATTTACAAATATATGTACATATGTATATGGTACTGTTATGTTTATCATCGAGCAAATAACTGCCGAACATCTCTCCTATAGACGGTAATGGCAAAGATAAGAATGACATCTATCAAATTAAAGTAGGAGTAAATATTATACAAATATTCGGTCGTAATGATTGGAAGATTGTAAATAATGTAACAGAGTTCAACTAGCCAATTCAGAGTTTCGGTAATTAAAATTCGAAGATAGAAGGTTAACCTTTTATGAAAAGAGGGAAGATAAAAATCATAAAATAATAGTAAGCAATCGAGTCTCATAGGTACATGATATTATGCTGTCCCAGTTCTTCAAGTTGTTTGCGATACTTTCGGTCTTCAATGTGAACATGCCAGATAGTTGAAATAATTAATGTTGCTTTTATGAGAGTGATTAAACTTGCAGGACCCAACAAATAGACAAAGATCGACCAACCAGATACTGCAAAAATAATATCGAAACATTTGAATAATTGCACAAATTTATATTAAGATTTGCTTACATTTAAATTGAACTAAAATCGCCCCTTTTCAAAAAAAAATCATAATGTGAATATGGAATCATTAAGAGTTAAAATACGAGTATAAAGTATTTTGTTTATTAATAAATGTCTAGATTCTAAATTTTGCTAAAAATATTTATATTTATGGATTTTGCTGTTATTATTTCTTAAACTCTTAATCGTTTAATTTTTAACAAGCTAGAGTCGAGTCCCCGACGATGAGATGCCCTTTACTCAATTTAGGTTTATATTAATATTATCTGGTGTGCCACAGAAATCGCTTTCGCTTGAATTTCACTAAAATTGCATACAAGTTTTATGAATTTTAAGCTTAATCGATTTAAAAATTACTCCATACTTTTACTCAAGCTCATTTAGTCGAAAACTCAATATAAATGTAACTTATTGGGTCGACTAAACCTTCTTTTTTCTTTGTACTTTGTGATTAAAGGTATGAAGATTGCTTTGCTTATCAGTCCAATGAAACATGACAAAGTTCTGCGGGTCTCCAAAAATTTGAATTGTTTCAAATTGTTGTACATTAGGTGATTAAAATCAATAAACTCGCTTATCGTTTGCTGCGTTTTTCGTTTATTATTTTCATGTTTAAATTAATTTCAAAGAGAACCTCTTAGTAGTTGCAAATCCTGAGCTTCACATGTGAAACTCTCAGTCAAAAGTGGAACAATGTGAAAATAAATAAAATATTACATTTTGGTTTCCTGTGCCCATTGAAAATCGATACTGACTCAAGACTGACGGGCGAGGTGGCAATCGATGAAAGAGCATGAGGTGAGTTAGAATGAGGACTGTCTCTGCAAGAAAGCTAGTTAGAGATCGTTTTTAAATGGGAATTTGAGTGTTTTTATAGATATCATTTATTTTTAGTTCTTTATTAATGTTTGTATTTAATTCTAACTAATTTAAGTTGCTCAATTACAGAGGATAGTAAACTTATTCAACTTTTTATTATATTTTAAAAAATATTTATAATTTTAATTCTTAATTTTTAGTTTGAAATTGACCTGGGAGAATCCATCGGAAATGCTCTTCTCCGCGGAGGAGGATATTTCCAATGTGATGAAAGCTGTGAATGATTTTTTAAGCTTTTGTTTCCAGTAGAGGATGCGGGTATCCGATAAATCAAGTGCTATATTGCTAAACATTATTTGATAAATCTGATTGCTTTTTTTGTTTTCGGCCTTCGTTCATTATAATTCAAGATTATATTTCGATACTTACATAATGAGAGCCTGATTTGATGATTTTGGCGTACATTACATAAGAATTAATCATAAGAATAAATAAAGTTAATTTTATTTATTTTCTTTATTGAACATTTTTAGTAATTTAATCGAAGTAGATTGTGGAGTTTGCGTAGTCGTTGCGCTTTTAGGTTCCGCTTGAGGGGACCTGAAAATTAAAGCAAATCAAATATAAATAAGAAGCCAATTTCGTATACATTGTCTTGGGCCAATTACCTGCGAGCTAAAAATTTCAGAACATCTTTCCTAAAGATGGTTACCGCAAAGGTAAGAAGGCAATGAATCAGACCCAAGTAGAACATTACATACTGAAGAAACTGAGGCGGATTGCCGGCAAGATTATAAATAACAGCAGTGAGCTCGATAATAAAATCCGTGAGCGCGATCATAAAGAAACGCAAATAGAATGTAAACCTAATAAATCAAGTATTAATATTATTCATAATGAAGCTTAGTTATAAGTATATGAATGAACCTAATATTGTTCTTCAAATTTCGCTGGCCCAGTTCCCTAAGTTGTTCTCGATTTCTGCGATTCTCAAAGTGAACACGCCAGATAGCCGTGAGAATGAATGTCACATTTGTGGATACCATTATGGCAGCAGGAGCAAAGAAATAGACAACACTCGACCAATCATTCACTGCAGAATATAAATTTAAAATATATTTGTAATAATTTGGAACTAAATTAACATTTACAAACCTTTGCCAAAGCATTCGTAGTAGGCATAGCCCATTTTCCAGTTGGAATCGATGTCAAGATTGTCCAGCAAATAATCAGCCGAAATTGTGATCAGAAGAAGCACAGAAGCTGTGCCCCAAACAAAGAGACTGTACTTCCGAAAGCGCATTTGATGATTTTTTTGAACGTTTACAAACATTTCAAGAACCATAATTCGCCACAAATCGAATGCAATTACGGCCAGCCAGAGATAGATGGAAATGCTCGAAAAGTAGCCCAAATAAGCTGAGAAGAAGTGAGATTTTTCAAACTCCTCTACAAATTAAGTTACTTGGTAAGACTTACCCACAAAATAGCAGCTGACTCCGAAAATAGATGTTTCAATTTTCGTGAGAATATTTATGAATAGACTGACGGATAGACAAATCAGATAACAGAGATAACACTTGTCATGGATGTGCTGCAGTTTGAGCACAAATATGTAAATACAGGTTGTCATTAGGAGAATGCAAATGGACACCACATTAACTGGAATACAACGTATTTATAGAGTTACTTGTAAAATAAAAAAGTAAGTATTTACCATAGACAAAGTCATATTCATTCAAACAATTCATCGGCAACAGCATGTAGTTCAATCCCTGAACAGCAAACTCCTTTGGCTGTATGCAATAAAGTTGTTTAGACAAAAATGCAGCTGCCTTTGATCGATACAGAGTTCCATTCTAGAATTAAGAGAAGTTAATGTATTCATAAATATAATTAAAGCACTTTTGTTTCACCTCAAACAGTTTCCAGTCATCATTATTGGCAAATGGTCCAATGTGACTGTCTTTATTACACTGAATGCGTATCCCTGGTTGTACCACAAACTGATCCTTAATGTTACTTTTCTGTTTTGTTCCATCCCTATGTGTAATATCTACTAGAGCATTACTCAACTCATTTGTGCATTTGTCTTCATCAGCCGGATCGAATCGATGTCGATGACAACAGTATCGAATGCAGGGCTTTAATTTACACACACATCCTCTTAAGTGATCCTCGAATTTTGTTTTTGTTCCCTCAAAGAATATCTTATAGTTGTAAGTTCCGATTTGATCGGGAGGTATTAAAACCTCTTCGTATATGTAAGAGCCATTTGGTAGCTTCTCACTGTTAGATAAATCGACTGTATCAAAGTAATCACAATCGGGCATTTCTGCAGCTCTTATTGAAACACAAACGCAAAAGAAAACTATAATAATTTGTTTTATTTGAATCATTTTGTTTAGAGCGAAAAGCAACCGCACTGCATCTGACTTTAAATTGGACTGAAGTCGACTCTTTTTCGAGAACAATATATATAAAATAATATATACAATATATATTAAATACGATACGCATTATCGTTATGATATATACATATATACCTCTCTGGAATTGATTGTGCTTGTAATGATTTGCTTTAAATGTGTTATATTTATTTTATGTTATAATTACTCAAGTTTATTCAATTACTCCCACTGTTATTGCAAAACTAAATACTTGAACTTTTGCTGGTTTATCGACTTATACCTTTATGAATTGACTCATTACTGAAGAAATATAAGGGATTGAATATAATATATTTACTATATTGTGTAATCCAACATAATTTATTATTAAATTTCAAAGTCTTAATAATTTAAAATAAATTTAAATTGATTATGGTTATTGATTTTGTAACTTTCAAGTTAAATTATTTATTAATCTTTAATTAAATACAGTCAAACTTCCCTAACTCGAGATATTCGACTTATAGAGTTATTTTTCCTAAGTTTATTAATTTTACTAATTTTTACTAAGTAAATTAATTTTAATTTATTTTATTTTTACTCAACAAGCTCGAGTTAGAGATAAATTCGAGTTATGAAAATTCGACCGTATTTATAAATTTCCAGACTCAAATAATAGATTCTTAAACTTATTTGACCATTGAAATATTGTTTTTTGATAGCTTAAATATTAACTTTCTCCATTTGATATAAGTTCTGCCTTTTCATTTTGCCTTCGTTTTGTTATTCAGGTGGAACGAGAGTTCTGCAAAGGTGTAGCAGTTGCTTTATCTTAAAATTTAAAGAAATAGAAACAATTATGAGAAATGTTGGGAAGCAAAAGCAGCTCGAGGTTTTCGTTGTTTGGTTGTTTGGCTGTGATTTATGTGGCCTCAACTTAACACCGCAGAAATCTGTGCTGGGCTCTGTCAATTTGTTTTGCGTGTTTTGGCCCTAAGAAAAGGGAAGCGACGCACGCAGCTGGCTAAAAACTGGGCCAAGTGAATAATTAAGCGGTTTATAAACATTTGTCTCAGCCAGCCAGCGAGGAAGGAAGGATGCGGAAGGAAACCCGACCACGAGCTCAAACAGAAGCAGAAGCTGAAGCAGAAACTGAAGACGACGGCTGGGCAAACAGAGTTCTCAGCTATCAGCTTAGACTTGAGTTGAGCTGAGTTGAGTTGGCTACGCATTATTTATGCCAGCTGCTGTTGGCCAGGAATTCTCGTACCGTGGCAGGTAACTATGTTTGCTGTGCAAACAGGCGGCACAGGCAGGCAGGCCAACTTTAAGTTAACGCTAATTTGCGTGGCCCTTCAAGTTGGCTCACAAACTGCAACTATTTATTTTTAATCGCATGCTCCAATTGCAAAAACAATTTAAAATCAACTCGCTCGTTAAGTGAAGCGGCAGGAAATACGGGGATAAAGGGCCAAAAACGGGTTAACGTAGACATTGGCTGCAGTTTCTCCCCTCTCTTTCACTCTTTCCCTCTTACCTCTTTCCCCCTTTCCCTCTTTTCCGTCTTACGGCTGCTACTGCATTTTCGACAAGTGCTTTTAACATTAAATATTCATTTACAGCATTAAGGGCACTCGAAGTCACGCGTTAACGGGCCAAAAAATGCTGCCAACAGTGGGTTAAGGCAGAGGGGCGTAAAGGGGGGCGTGGCGGGGCTGCAGGCAAACCGAGAACGTGGCGCATCAAGCAAAACGGACACGGGAGCGCATTAAGTGAATATATGTATATTCCTGGCCAAAACAGAAGCAGCTGAAAAAAAATGTAGAACATTTTTGGCCACCTGCAGCGGCCAACAGCCAGGTGATGGCCAACAAACGTCTAGTTGTTGTTGTTGTTGTTGCAGTTGTCGTTGTTGTTGTTGGCTATTTCGTAATGTGGGCAATGCTTTGGTTTTGTTTCACTGCCGTCGTTTCATTGCCAAAAGCTTTACAACTACAAAGCACAAGAGAGAGAAAAGAGCAAGAAAGAGAGCAAGAGCGAGAGAGAGAGAGAGAGAGAGAGAGAGTGCCCACAACATGGCCAAGTCGCTTCATTGAGAGCGAATTACGTTTGCTTCTCTGCTCTCATTTGGACGGTTTTGGATTTGACTTTGACTTAACGGAACTTTAAGTGTCAAATGTCTGTTAATACCACGCACAACGCGGCCAATACCGAACATGTTGACCAAGTTTGCAGGCGGCTTACAGATGCCAAAAAATGCTCTTAACTTTTCCCTTTTCTAAACAAATAAATTCATCTCAGTTGTTATCTAGCTGGAGATTATAGCGCGAAGACTTCAGATTAAAATTTGCTGATTACTTATTTTTTACTTGTTTTTTTTATAACATAATAAAAAGGTTTATCAATATTATTAGGAAATGTTAAAGTTCCCAAAGAAATTTACTAAATTAATCTTAGCTGAAACTAAGCTCTTAATGAAATTTTACTCAAAAATTAGTTGAAATTGACAAGGATTTGACATTTCAAATAAGATTTTAAGAGATAACTTGGAAAGCGCTTGAATGGTCACTTAAATCAAACTGTTATTTAAATTAAAATTTACTTTTATCTCATAATATTCTCCGAATCTTTTTAAAACTTAAAGCCAAATTGTACAAGTTTTTAAAATTATATATTAAAATTAGCGTAAAATTTTAAAAATTCGTAAATAACAATGAATCAAACTATTTTTAAAATTTTTTGAAATTTAATTTTACCTTATAATATTCTCCGTATATTTTTAAAACTTTAGCCAAGTTGGACAAGTTTTAAAATTAAAATTAGCGTAAAATTTTAAAACTTCGAGAATTACAATTTCTTCAATAAAATACGCTTAGATTAGCATTTGAATTTCACTTATGAAGCTTTGATATATTTTTATGATTTCCATACATAGATTCACTTTCAGACTGAGTACATTTTAATTATATCGTGAATTAATGATACTTTCTAGTTAATTTAGAGAAGTATTAACTGGTAGTCAAAGTGTCTGGCTAACTAAATGTGTCACTCGTTAAGAGTATATTTATATATTATTATCTACATATATACTGATTGTAATTAGAATTTGTTGATCTATTTCAGAAGGTAGCCAGCCACAAGATGCACTTATGCGCAATTAAACACAAAATGAATTAATTTTTATGTACTTTTGGGTTCAACACCTCGTCATACACTTCGTACACACACATGTGACAATTATCCTACCAGAATTTGTTCGCCAGTTCCCCGAAAATGTTTGTCGCTTTTGTGTAATGATTAATGAATGTGTGCTAGAGTGTGTGAGTGTGTGTGGGTGTGTGGGTGTGTGAAAGCATTCGCTTACAGTTGACTTCACAGTTGACATCATAATGCGGCTATTGCTGTCAGGACGACGCTGACAATTGGAGGCACTGTGACCACAGACAGGATCGACCTGCCTCGGAGAGGTCAAAGGCTTCGGGTCACAATCAGAGCGCTCTCACATTCTCACATTAATTAAGCAAATTTAATTAAGGCTCATGTTCGAATTTGAGTCGAAATCAATGTTCTGCGGACCGCCTGCAAACAGTGGCAAGTGTTCAAAAAATAAATAAAATAAGTAGAACAAATCTAAGTAAAAGGACGAGTCACTTGGAAATTTATATGCAAGCCGCATGTTGCCAACGCGTGGCACATGTTGCCAAACATTTGACTCGACAAACAAACCAACACACGCACACACACACACACACACAGATTGATACTAAGACAAGCATTGGGGTGTGCATTTATGGTAAAGTCCCAACACATTGGCAAACATAAAATTTAAACATGCATAGGCCAAAAATACAACACAGAATACAATGCAAACACATAAACAAGCACAGATAGCATGAAAAGTATAAGCAAAGTGTGGCAAAAACGATTAAAACTAGTCGAATATTGTATACACTTAAAGATAAAAATTATTGATTTATCATAATTAAATTTAAATTAAATTTAATAAAATAAAATTATTAAAATAAATTAAATAAATAATTAAAAATAAAATTAGTCTTTAAAATTTATAACCAACAACTAAAGTAAATTTATAATATTTTAAAAGCAAGCTGTAAGTAAAAAAAAGAGTTTAAATCTTTACCAAAGTTTGAGCGTTTATATAGAAATTCCATAAGCAGAAAATTGAAACAAACTTATTTTAGTTTTTTTAGCTGGTGCTTGATAAATTAATGAAATTAATCTGAGCGTATCCAAAAAAATGAAAAATTGGGTTGTTATTCAGAGAAAATTCATAATGCTCAGTAACATTTATGAACACATCGATTGGTTTCCGTGACCTTAGGGTATTTCGAGTAAGCATTGCCTGTTGTTTGTTTAGCAGCTAAGCAGCTTAAGTAGCAGAACACAAACACACACTCATAGACATGTGTACACGTATGTATGAGTACAATACACATATGTCTTCATACATATACACGTAGTACGAGAAGTATTTGCATATTTGCGTGTCGCTTAAAATATTTGCGCTCTTGGTGCGCCTGATTATGGCGCTTAAAGAAACACTTAAAAAAGGGCAACCAGATACAACAACAACCATAGCAATAACAACAACGCCAGCAACTGCAAAACAAAATCAAAAATAAAAACAAAAAAAAACCTCATGGCGCGCAATTGGGGTTAATATCCTTGCACGAAAATATCCTGCCAAATATTCAGATACCCAAAATAAACTTAGACCGACAAGACGCAAGACGAAGCGAATTTTTTGAATTATTTATGGTAAAGTTTATGGCAAATATTTTTGACTTGAATTTATTTTGTGTGAGCTGCTTAGAAATTTTCGTACCATTTTCTTTGCTTAGCTTTTGTTGTGTGCGAGAGTCTCATGAAAAATACGCGAAAATTAATAAAAAGCTGTTGCATAATAAGCCGAGTTGCTAGGCTTGCGTGCTGGCCAAATTAAAAGCCAACAATGTCTGCAAAGGCAAATGAAGCAAAACTTCGAGTGCGAGTACGAGTACGACGTGCTGTTATTTGTACGACACAGTCAGAGTCAGAGTCAGAGTCAAAGTATCCCAGAGATTTTGTCGCCTTGCGCCAAGGGCCATAAATTCGCTCAGGTTGGCGCATTTTTTCAGTTCCAGCAGAGTGGATAGATAGTCATTGTGTGTGTGTGTGTGTGTGTGTGTGTGTATGTGTGTGTATACATTGACATTTACAAAGTGAGAATTTAATTAAACTTAATGAAAGTGCATGAACGGCCTGGCAACGGGCCAGAAATGGAAAACTTTTCTCTGCCACTCGTTGAACACTTTTCGGCCATCGTTGTTGCTGTTGTTGTTGTGCTGTTTACGGCCAGTGATAGGTGAATGAGGTGGCTGGCCATTAAGGCACAGTGGCCATCAAAGCCCATTGATGAGGAGCACCCACTCTTTCACTCTTTAACTCGCGCCACACTGCGTATGCTTAACAAACAACATCGAAATGGAAAACGGCCACGAAACCGAAATCGAAGCGCACGCCTGACCCAAATTCACCAACACACACACAAACTGGACTGCATTGCACTGCTTTTGGCACTCAGTTGTTGGCCCAGTCAGTCAGTTGGCCATTATGCAGAATGTTGGCGCACATTGCGTATGATTAATTTAAGTAGCAGCACCGAAACTATTGCCATTGAAGGTGTTTCGCTTTGGCTTTGGAGTTGGCTGCTGTGTGGCATTTTCTGGTCGATAAATTTAATTTACACAAATTAGTCGCGCGTTGTAGTCGTAAAAACGCAATCGAAGCGCCGGACAGGAGCACAAAGCACAGGACAAAAGTTCAGCATTAAAACAAAAAGCTAATTAATTAAAACACCTCGCCAGCAGCATTTTCCCCTCTTGGTCAACAGTGTTTTTGTCGCTGGGTGTGTGTGAGTGTGTGTGTGTGTGCAAGGACTGCTCTGTGTGTGTGTGTGTGTAGTCTATGCCTTGAGCAGAGAATGGTGTGTCGACCGACAAATACCCTACGGCATTTGAGTTTTTAGAAAAACTTTTTTAAACAGAAACGATGAATTTTTAAATTTCATATTAATAAACTAAAACTTAAACTTATTTTATATATGAATTATAAAATATATTTTAATAAATTAGCTGATGAAATCATTTTTTAACTATTATATAAAATATTTAATGTTGCAATATATTTTTAATAATATTAAGAGAATGATTTCTTCAACTTATTTATTTAATAAATTTATATTATAATGATAATTATAAACTCAATGTATAAAATACAACCATAAAGAAGCTGAAGATATAAATTTATTAAATAAATTTATATTATAATGATAATAATTAACTCAATAAATAAAATACAACCATATAAAAACTGAAGATATAAATTTATTAAATAAATTAGTTGGAAAAATCATTTTCTAATTGTTATTAAAAATATTTAGTGTTGTAATATATTTTTGATAGTAATTAAAAAAATGATTGAAATTTTAGTGTTTCAATATATTTTTAATAAAAATTAGAAAATTATTTCATCAACTTATTTATTTATTTTTAAATATTTAATAATATTACTCATGTTTTTCATAATGCTTAAGTCAATTTCCATATTTATCTTTTAAATTATTTCAATATTCAAATTTTATTATTCAATAATAAATAACATCTTACCAAAACAACTAAACCTTTACAGTGTATCAAAGCAGGGCGTGGCAGTTGTCGGCATTGCTAATTATTTGACCATAAATCTTTGCACTGACTGTAGTTTTTTTTCTGTGGTTTTTGTTGTATTTCCTTTTTGTTGTTGCTGTTTTTGGTCCCATGTCAATGTCAACGACTCGACATTCTTTGGGTGTCTCTTAAGTTCTTTGACTTGGTCTTGGGTCTATTTTAAGGAACATCTAAACTTACTTACTGAAGGCAATTTGTTGGGCCGCTTTCGGGCGGCGGCTTCCATCAATCTTTCAATAATTTTATTGCTGGCAAAAGGCTTTCCGCTTTTTGCTGATTGAAAGAGCAAATAAAATATGCGAGTCCACGATCGTCCCGGCCAAATTCGAAGCGCAAATTTGCGAGCATTTCCGCAGCACGCACGTACCAAGAACTGAACCAAAGGACAACGCTTCCTGACCCACTTGCTCCCTTAAGGAGCTGGAGTTGGAGTTGGAGTTGGAGCTGTCAAGCGTGCGCGTTTTCATTTCATTTCGCTGACTCCAACTCCAACTCCAAGACTTGACTGCGATTCCATTCTTAGGATGCGCTCGAGCATTGGGCGCTGAGTGGTAATTTATGGCTACGCATTTGGTTTACTAATAATATTCTCGACTCGTGGTCTGCTCATCGAACACTCACTCTCTTTAGTTTTTCCTCTCCCTTTTGGCTTTGATTTGGCTCCTTTGTTTACCTAAGCAATAACAATAAATTAATCGTCGACTTGCGAGTGGAGTGAGAGACCAGACGGCCATTAGTCTTTGTATTACGCCTTATGCTTTGTAGTTTTAATTATGTGTCTAATTTTTCTGCCCACACACGTACATGCATGCATTTCTATGAATAATACGTATACGCACAGGCATATTGCGTATACGCATAGGAAATATGGCGTGTCGAGCTGTTAATTGCCTCTATCAATGCGGCTTCCTGTTCGCTTTACATGTGTTTATAGATATCTCGATGTTGTTATTGCCGTCGCCATTTCCCATTTCCCACTTCCCATTGTTGCTGTTGCCTAATTGTGTGTAATGGTCAAATGTAGCTGCTGCTGCCACGAAAAATTAATATACAATACAGCTTTTGTTTTTGTTTTGCTTCTGGGCCATAGAAAGAGTGTAATTGGTCACATTAGTTAAATATACATACAATCGACAGGTATGAAGTTTACATTCGATTTTCGGTCAGTGTTTAAATAGCCTTGCTTCGCATAACTTATTTCAATGGATATCATAAACATTTATTGACCTTAAATGAGGTTTACAAAAATTGTGTTTATCAAGTTGATAAGAGGGTTAACAGGATTGTGCAGTATTGGGCCAAGTTGAGAACTAATAACAATATGATTTTTAATGATAATATTAAGAATTTAAGGTTATGAAAATTTTGTTGAAATATTATTTATTTTTCTATTGAAGTTATTTGTTATCTTATTTTATTTTTTTTTAATATTAAAAATATACCAAACAAAATAGAATAAAATTAAAATAATGAAAATACTTAAACTACTACTTCCAAAAATATATTTATTTAAAATATTTAGCTAAATATTTATTTATCTTATTTAATGGCAATACAAAATAATTATTTTTTCAAATATGCTGTGACATTTAAAAGCGAGAGTGACTGGCAGTTGAGTTTTTTGTTTGGCATATGTACAATTTATAAAATATTTTATAACTGATAAAATACTTGAATCTGAAAAAGACCGCAAAATAAGGCTCGATTTACGACAATGTCTGAGTTTCCGTTTAAAGAAAGATATTACTTGAAAGGGGAATTGGCCTACACCGAAGATCATGTGGTGATCAAGAATCTGAGTTATCTCATGTTATTATCATGACTTTTTCTAACGATAATGAAAAATTTATGATTATGCTCAAAGGAACAACTCTGGCACATGGTCAACAAATTTTGAAGGGGGGTCAACAGTTGATTGCAACCTAATCTTGCGACTCGGTTGCCTGTGTTGTTGCATCTCGTGAGGGTCACGTGCCGCTGAAATCATAACTCAATGTCGAGTCCCAAAGTGCAGCACCCGAAATTAGTTTACACTTGCACCAAGGTTGCACTCTCTGTGTTGGCACCTGAAAAGCGGGCACTCAGGTGTACGGAGTGTGGGAAGGAGGCAACATTCAAAAAAGGGGGGGAGGATTGGGCAACACTCAACGGGAGGCGACGTTGCAGTTGTCGTTGCATTCGTGTTCATGCATAAACAAAATGCCGGCCTGCAACAACCGGAAACTGACGGCAAACGACATTTGCGATATGCATCATATGCCCCATCTGCCACGCCCCCGCCTCCGTTGCCCGATGTCAGAGTGCAATGTGGAGTCAGCTACTTGGCATATTTCTGTGCTGTCATTGTTGCTTGTGCGTCTTTTTTGCAGCTGCCACAGTCTGTTGTCTGTTGTCTGCTGGTTGTTGGTTGTTGTTGGTTGTTGTTGCCTGCATCTGTTAGCCTTGCAGGTGCAATTATGAGAGAGAGGGAGGGAAGGGAAGGGAAGACTGACAGTGTCAGCGACACATAAACATTACATCATCAGCAACTTTTTGTAGCTGTCATAAAATGGTGCAACAACAACAACGAGAACAACGAAAATGGGCACAAGATGCATGAGAAAAAGACGAACGAAAACTGCCAGCAACAACAACAACAACAACATGAACAACAAAAACATGGACAACAAATGAATGTTATCCTGCTGCATTTCCGGCGCTGCCGCTAAGCCGGCATGCTAAATCCTTTTTCTGTGCCTCCCTTGCACTCCCCTTGCACTATGGGGTCTTTGACCAGTTTCTGTGGCATTAATTAATAACTCGTAAGCAACACAAGATAACATAATAAATACACAAGATATCTTGAGTAGCTTACGAATTAATTATCAATGACAACAACAACAGGTGAAATTTCCAACAAGAAAAAAAATTAAAAATATATATTTCTAAAAAGAGGTGCAAAAAAATGCTCCTTGAGACTAATTTTTCTGAACAGGGACCGCAAGTAAGAGATTTAAGAAACTGGATAAACTATTATTATAAATTTTTTTTTGAAAATTTTAGAATAAAAGTTATTTTTCAATTTTAATTATTAAAATTAAAAATAATAATTATTTTATTTTTTTATAACAAAAATTTAAAAATTACTTTTTTTCAATTGCTAAAATAAAAATTTAATATAAGAGTTAAATTATAATTTTTTAATAAAAAGTGAAATTTAATTATTACATAATAATGTTTAATTTAGATCGAAAAATAAGAGTTATCATTTATTTTTTTAAAATAATTCAACAAATAACTTTTATTTAAAAATTATTTCAAAAATTTTAATCGTTACGGTCTCTGGTTCTGATAAATGAATTAATGACTCTAACACATGGATATAGACACTTGCTTAAAAGGTGCTAAAAATATTTTGTAATTCCTTGCAAAGTTGAACTTTTCCTTCGAAAATCATTCATTGACACCACTTGCTAAATTTACAAATTATTAATCAGATTACATATGTATAGTACAAGCCTCAACAGCTAACATGTATCGCAAACTTGTGTGATTTATTTATTTTCTTTGATATTTATTAATTCTAAAATGCACTGCAAATTTGCACTTTGTCATAGCACGAAGCTTTTGGGTCGCAATGGCTGACTTTAACAGCTGTTATCTTTACATTGCACTGTTGTATTAACATTTCTGGTATGTTACATAACAGTTTGATGAATTTATAATGTGTTGGCATTCAAAATTCATAAATTTGCACACATGTGAAAATTAATTTGTGCCACAAAAACTGGTCAATTGCCCCATAGTGCCTTGTCATGGCTCTAATGAGCTGTGTGTGTGTGTGTGAGTGAGTGTGTATTGTGTGCTTGCATTGTTGTTGACATTTCTGCTGGCATATGATGCTTGTTAGTGACTTTTTTGTTTCTTACTGCTGCTGTATGTTTTATGCGATGCTCTCTCTCTCTCTCTACTCTATCTCTTCCCCCTTTTCTAACCCCTTTCTGCTGTCTCTTCAGCATTCTTCCTGCAGCGGCAGCTCGCTTGTCGCTGTTGTGAAATATTTTCATGAGTTTTGACAGTAATGTGTCGCAATGTTTGTCCATGCTTTTTTGTCTGCCAGACAGACAGACATCGAGACAGACAGACAGACCAGATCCATTCAGCCAGCAGTCATACAGTCAGCCATTGTCTGCGGCTGGGCCAGAAGAAGAAGAAGAGAAGCGACATGTTTGTCTCGTTGTTGCGAGTGTTTAAGCGTTGATTACACTTTCGTGTTTGCCGCTGGTTGTCACTACTCGTTGTTGTAGTTGCAGTTGTTCTCCATGTTGTTGTTGTTGTCATTCTACTTGTAGTTGTAGTTGTGACTAGTATTGTTAATATGAAACAGCTGCCTGTTTGCTCATAAGCTCCACATACTCTTCTATTTGTGGCATGTGAATGTAAGTAAAGCTTTTTTATTAAATACTTTGCTTCCTTTGCATTTTAAAATGTCATAAATAATATTTTGTGTGTGATACTTAAATATTGTAAAGACTTTAATCAAAAATTTGGTAAATGACAAATACAGCAAATTTTAAAAAATGAATATTTATAATATTCAGCATTATTTTAAATTATAATGCATTTGAAATGTCGGAAATAATCATCAAATTAATTATATTCTGAATAATATTTAAACGAATATCAACATTTGCTCGGAAAATTTATCATTAAATTTATAACATACCAAAATAAAATAATATGATTTGAAAGCATCATAATATTTTTTCTAAAATCACAGTAGCTATATTATTAACATTATTATAATTATTAATATTTTATTTTTATTTTTTTCGTATGTGTTTTACACGATCAAAAAACTTTTTGTTAAAATTAAATTAAATTTTGTAATTTTTTTTGCTGTTTAGAAACATGGCTTAATCTACGATAAACTTGCTTTTTAATTAGCACTCATTTTACTGTACAGGATGAAAAAATTACCGTCAATTAATTGGGAAATATTTTATAAGTATAATTAATTTTCATTGATGAATTTTATTAATTGAAGCATTTGTTTGTGGCTGATCGAAAGGATTGAAGCCAAAAAGTGTCATTAATTGCTCCGGTGTGAATTTCGCTTCTTTTTACCTCTCGCTTAAATTAATAAAAATATATGTTATTTTTTATGCAAATGTAAATATAAATAATTATGTTTGACAGCATGCGAAATGAAAACAAAATGCTGTCATAATTTGTAAGGCCATATTAAATGTTTGGGCATTAAGTTTTTAACAAGCGGATGAACTGGCCAACTGACTAACTGACGGACTGACGGATGAAAGGACAAATGGACAGATGGATGGCCACATAACTTGCGTCAACTTCTGGTGTTGATTGCCACAATGGGCAGTTTTTGGTAGAGACCATAAGAGAGAGAGAGAGAATCAAGTTATATGTGGGAGAGAGAGGTAGAGTAAAAGAGAGAGAGAGAGAAATACAAACACTTGCTGGATGTAGTCGTAACAAGCGATATTTCATGTACATGCCATATATCAATGTCACTTTACTTTGGCAAACAGTTTCAGTTAATACACAATCAATGTACCAATGTGTTATCAATAATAAATTGCTGGCGATTTATCAGCCAATGTGGGCAACAACAAAGCCTTGCTCTCTCTTCCTCTCTCTCTCTCTCTCTCTCTCTCTGTGTGTCTCATACCAACTTCAGCTACAGTCTTAACTTACTTTGCAAGAACAACAACAACAACAAAAGCTTTGACTATGGCAATAGCAAGCAGCAGGCGACAGCATCAAACTCAGGAATTCTCCAGTTGAGACTCTCTTTCCCTCTCTGTCGCTCTGTTTCTCTCTCTCTCGCACCCACGCGCTTTGGGAGACTTTTAAATTCACCCAAACCGCCAGCCACATGCGAAAGTCAAACATAAATCGCTCCCACAGTTGCTGTCTCTGCATTGGTATGTGTGTGTGTGTGTGTAAAAATTACGACCCAGCCATGTGTGTGTATGTGTGTGTGATGGGTTGGTGTGCGTGCAAGTTATGCGCAGCATGCAAAACTATGCACGTGCCGTTTGAAGTGTATAAATGTGCTAGTGGCGCCCCCTAGCGAGAGGAAGCTGCACTTACTCCAGACTTAGCTCCGGCCCCTCTTCAAACCCCCCCCTTATCTACGGGGCTGACGACAACGTCGCCTCGACCGACAATGCGAGTCATGCGGTGGAGTCATATCGGATGACAATTAGGCCCTGGTCATCAATTCCAAGTGCACAAGCGATAAATCTTTGGTAATTGTATGTGTGTGTGTGCGAGTGTGTGAGTGCGTTCTCTGTCTCTGTGCACATGTGTGTATGTGTGTGTGAGGGAGAGCGCAGAGAAAAAGAGTGCACGCTCTGCAGGTTAAATGCTGGCAGCAACTGCAAATTGTGGCTTCGCTTTTTGGCCAAAACCAAACGGAAATATTCGCTCGTTGGCGGTCTAATTGAAAACCAGCATTTAGGACAAGAATACTTTGTTAGTATAGGCCTTTTATATAAACCTGGCAACTCTGGTTATGTAAAGCGATCATGAGATACATTTAAAAAATTAAAGAAAATAATTTAAACAGTTGCTAAACTATTTCAGCTGTAATTTAATAATGACATTTCATCAAACTAATAAAATTATTTAAATTTATTTGATTTAATTTAAATATGTTTTATTTAACAATAATTTTAATGATTGTATTACTCTTGGAGGTGAATTAAAATACTGGCACATAATAAAACTATATATATATACGATTGGATTTTAATATAATTAAATAAAAAATAGGGATCTTGATTTATATCTAGAAAATTAAAAAAAAACTATTTAAACAGTTGCTGAACTGTAATATAAGAGTGCCATTTAATAAAATAATTTATATTTATTTAAATGTTCATAAATATTTTTAATAAAATAATTTGAGATTAGATGCATTTTAAATCAATTTGGCATTTCTGGTTGTGCCAAGCGATCTAAAAATACATATTTATTTATAAAAAAAAAAATTATAATAAAACTTTATAAATATTTTATTTGATTGATAAACATTTGTAGCTGAACTAAAATACTGGGACGTAATCAAAATATTTGAATTAATTTATATATATTTGATTAGATTTTAAATATATTTAAATTAAATATACTGCATTTATATCATCTAAAATAATCCTGATATATCTGTTGATACCAAGCGATCTAGACGTATATTTAAATAAGGTAAAAAAAATATAAATATTTATACTTTTAATTAATTTGCTTAAATTAATTTATATTAATTTAATTGGATTTTAATATATATTTTATAAAAATACTCTGCACTTAGGAATAAATTATACGAGTGTAGATTCATTTTAAACAACACTGGCAGCTCTTTTTATGCTTTATAAAAAAATTCATTAATATATATTTTAAAACAGACTTAAAATAAAAATCACTTAAATAGTTGATGAACTGTTTAAGCTGTAATTAAGTAACGGCGTGTGACAAAACTATTTCAATTAATTTAAATTTATTTGATTCGACATTTTTCTGTCACTGGGCATTTGTAAATTTATTCAATTGATATAAAATTTAATTAATTAAGCAGTTATTTAAATGCCAGTAAATCGCACATCATTTGAAATTCTTTTGACAAGGGTCATTCACGAATGACATTCGAAACACGTTTCAACATGTTTCAGCCAAATGAACTCAACCCTTAAAATTAGCATAAGTCTATTGTTGTTATTGTTATTGTTGGAATAGTAGTAGTTATTGTTGTTGTTGCTGTTGCTTTTGAAAACTGAAACCCGCAAAGTGCAAAATGTTATAACAAACAGCAGCAGATCCTGAGTAGCTAATTAGTTTTTGAAAATGCCGCAGGATACTTCAATGTGGAAACGCAGAACATGTGTTAAATTACATGCGAGTTTGTGTATATATGTAAAAATATATTTATATGTGTGTGTGTGTGTGCATTGCATATTATTTATGCTAAATAATTGAAAATATTATTTACCAAGTGAAATGTGTCACATTTCCTGTTGACTTTAATTGTTGTCAAGCCTGGCAGGCAGAAACCGACGACAGTCGCAGTGCGAGGGCTGCTACAAACGTTGTGGAAGTGCCAAGAAGTAGAGGTAGGGGTGGGTTTGAAAATTGCACTGTGTTGGGTGTACGGTGCGTATGCGTAACTTATCTTACCGTTGACATAAATGACATTTTAAGGGCAATAAGTTATTTCACATTATGTCTTTGTGGCTCAGCTATCTCTGTGTGCGTATGTCTTCAAGTCTGTGTGTGTGTGTGTGTGTGTGTTAAACCTGAAACAGTGGGGCGTGCGTACAAGCCAAGCTACAAGCGGTCGGAAGGACACAAGAAAGGACAGACAGACGGACAGACGGACTGACGAGGACGAGAAGTTGACTGCCTGCTGTTCGAGTTGTTAACAACTATGAGACTATGGCACAAACTTTATGAATGCTGTGTCTATGTGTGTGTCTGTGTGTGTGTGTGTGTGCACTGCAAGTGTTTGCGCCGCATGCGGAAGTCACATGTTTGCATTATGTGTCCTTTGGCATGTCCTTGCCGAGCTGCTTGCCAGCTCCCTGACTGGCTTTGCCTGTGCCTTGCGTCTTGTTTACACTACACTTCGTACTTGCTGCATTCTCTATGCCCCTCCCCCCTTTCCTCCTCCCTTAACTCCCTGCCTACGGCTTGGCCAAGCAGTTTTCATGCATAAATTTTATATTTTGGTAAGAGTAAGTTTGTGTGTGTGTGTGTGGGCGCTACCAACATAAATTTTAACTGCTGTGAAAATATTTGTTTAATGAGAAACTTTTAGCTGCTGTTGCCTTCTCTCTCTCTCTCTCTTTCTGCAGTATAATTTATTAATTATTTAAATTAAGCCTAGCACAATAATTATTGTAAATAGAGACAATTGCAACATTGCAACAATGCACAACTATTTGTCACAATTTTCTGAAGTAAGCTCACCAAAAACTGTCATGTTGACAATTCAAAGTCGTACATTTAAGACCAAAACTGACAGCTATAATATATTTATGGGTTTATTTCAGTACTAACAATTTGATTTGCTAAATTTAAATACAAACAAGATGACACTGATTCGCTTGCTAAAGCATGTAATCGACTTAATAGAAAATAAATAAAAGCGACAGACGAAATCTCAATTGGTCAGTTTTTTGTCAAGATTTCTGACCTTTAAACTAAAGTATTTATTTTCAAAATAATACATTTAAGTACTTTCTTTCTTAAAGAATTAATTTACCAAACATAAATATATATTTAATTAATTTAAGTGAATATAAAATGTAATATAAATTGAACAATTAAAAGCAGTCTTTTGAAAGGATACTCGCAGTGTTATCAATTTACAAAAGACTTTATTTTAATTTATTCTTTTTGACTTTCACTTGATTCTCTCTACCTCTTTCTCTCTTTCTCTCTTTCTCTCTCTGGCTCTGTTTCTGTATTTGGTTTCACTTTCATTTGAATTGTTTTTTATTGATTTATTTACTTGCAAAGTGAAAAGCCTTTGGCTGCAATTGCTGTATAATTTTTCATTGAGTGCCCGGCTGCTCTCCCAGCAGAAAAAATTTAATTGGGTCGACTTTATGCAGCTTTCCCCATTTCCATCCCCATCCCCGTTCCCGCCTCCGGCATCTTCTTACACATTCTCACTTTTTCTGAGGCAACATTGATTGCAATTGCAATTAATTTGGCAGCATGGAGAGGCGTTTAAATGGCGCGATAAGGATGGCAGGAAAAAGGCTCCTCCAACTTCTGCTCTGAGACACACACACCTCACACACGCACACACCTCATACACACACACCAGGTGCTCACAGCTGCATTCACCTGGAGGTCAAACGACATTCGGATCAATGCCTCAGAAACTGAGCCACTAATTATTTTATTTTATTTTTTTATGTGTGTTTTTTTCGAGTATGGATTAAATATACATAAATCAGTTATACGATCTGCAGAATTTGTTTTTCTGCCTGGAGAGACTAAAAAAAAAAAACAAAAAAATTATGAGTCTGCACCTCAATTGTCTAGACATTGTGGGTTACTCGCACCCATTTGATTCGCGCATAAAAAACAACTGCTCCAAAAGGCAACAAACTGAAACTCGAAACCAAAGTTGAAAGGCGGCACTTAAAGCCATTGTATTTATGTCGCATGACAGGTAATTAATGTTTACTGCGCTTTGGCTCCACTCGAACTCAACTGCTCTCGGCTTTATGTGCTATGGAAAAGGGGCTCTCGAAAGCGCCGATTCATGCTGCCTAATCGGCGAGTGGTTTCCAAGTGCTATGCAAGTCACGCTGATAATGTCGAACTGATTAAGTGTGTCCTTGTTTGTTGTCCTGCCCACAAAGTGCAGCGGGATAAGGACAAGGACTCAAACTGCACTGAGCAAACTTGGGGCATCAACAGCAGCATAATTCATTAATCCTAATTGATGATATGGCAGTAATGCTCTTACTTCGCTAGAAATACAGGTTTCAGTTTGAGTTTGAGTTTGGCAGGAGTATTGTGTGCTGATGATTGAAAGCCACAATCTCCCCTTTGGAAGTATCTTAGTCTATCTGAGCAGGAGCAGATATTGGAAAGCCATTTGGCTTAGTCTTCTGTGATAATCTGGGAAAATGTGGACTAAATTCTGAATTAATTCATTGTCAAGCGCATAAGATTATAAGGATTTTAAAGACCCAATTTGCAATCTAAGGATAGCTCCGCAATTAAGGATAGCTGGTGATGTCTATATTTATTTTTATTTATTTATATTTATATATATTTATTTCTTTTATTCATATTTATTTATATTTATGTATATTTATTTAGTAAATTAAAAATAAAAACTAGGAATGTAATTTAGTTTGAAACAAAATGAATATTGAAATAATATCAAGTAATAACAATATTTATCAGAGACAGTAATCATTATGAATTATATTATAAAAATTACATAGCTATGATTATTTATAGATTTTTAGGAATTCTCTTCAGTGATAATAATTAAATTTGAGCGAAAAAATAAAACTCACAAATAATCATTATTTTTTCGCTCAAAATATAACTTACTTTTAAAAATGATTAAGTAATCATTTGAAATAATTTTTTTTTACGTTCTATTTCTTTTAAAGAGATATGCAACAATATTGGGGAAAATTCATACACAAAAGCCACGATATAAAAGAAAGTTTTATTTTGAGCGAAAAAAATAAAAATCATAAATATTGATTAATTTTGAGTTTTATTTTTTCACTCAAATTTAATTATTATCTTTATTTTATTGAATACAATAAATGTGTTTTAGTCATTAATTTTATGATGTTAAATAATTTCAATTATTATATTTTTCGGTCCCTGATATTTATTTGAGCACCACTTAATTATCAATTTAAATATTCAACTATTTTTCCATAAGTTTAGTTGTAGTAGTTTTATTTAAACGTTATTTTTTAAGTCATTAAACAAACAAAAAGCAAGTCCTTAACAAAGTGAAGACATTGTTTAGTTTTATAGATCAAACTATCAAAATTCGAATTCAACAGCTGCAAATGGTTCCAAAAACGCATAAAGAAACAATTAAACATGTGTATAAGTATGTGTGAGAGAGTGGTTATTTGTGTGCGTGTGTGTATTTGGTTGAATTGAGTCTAGTATTTATGTGTGTGCTAATGTGTGTTCTTGCTTGTTGTTTTCACTTGAATGGACTTGTGGTATTGTTGTTATTGCTGTTCGAGTTGTTGCTGTTGTTGTTGGCCAAAATCCACATCTGCATGGACTACAAGTTGATTGTTATTAATATAGTTGCTTTTGCCTAGTCCAAGTCTAAGATACACACGCCTGGCAATTGCTTTAGTTGTTGTGCTTCTTGTGGGTGTCAGTTGTTATTGTTGTTGTTGTCATTTCAACTGTTTGCTTAGTGCGAGAAAAACACGGCCAAATTGCTGCAATGACCAAAGCACACACACATACATATATGTAGCTCAAAGGCAGACAATAGAGATGATTAAGACACAGCAGGACTTGCAGGACGAATGGACATAGGAACATTGACACGGTTGAGCAGACAAAGCAACGTTTTTGATTGTGATTGTGATTGTGACTATGATCAAGATTAAGTTCGAGTCAAGAGGCAAGAAGCAAGCAACAACGCAAAACAACTTATTCATCAATTTGTGCGCAATTCCGTAAATAGTCAACAGAAATAATGGCCAACTGCCACTGTGAGGGCGTCTATTCCTGTATCTATGTCTCAATGTCTCAATGTCTCAATGTCTCTGTCTATGTGTTTGCAAGTAGTTGAAGGTCAGCTGCTGAGCAAGCACAAAAACAACATGATGGCGCAATAACATCAACAAACACAAACTCAAACTCCAACTTGTTCAACCTGATTCCTTTCCCCTTCCCGTTTTCCAATGACCTCAGCAGACAAAATCCCTGTGTGTGAGTTTGTGTTAATTGTTAAACGACACGACAGAAATATGCTATGATTTTTATATTACCCAAAATAGGCGTAAAGAGCAGACAAATCTTGGTTTTAAGTTCAGGTATTACTTTTCGATTTCCTTTCATAAAGTGTCAAGGCTAAGGAAAAGTGGTCTGTGTTAAAAAAGATTAAATTTATATGAATAAAACGTTGATGCAGAATCAAAAACAAACTTCAAATAATACAAAAATTGATATTCCGCAAGGAAATGGTTTAAGTTTTGACTAAATTATGAGAGCTTAAAGTTATTAACAAAAAATCAAGGGGAAGGTATGGAAAAAGTGAAAAGTGCTCGAGAAAAAAATTTTGTAATGCATACAATTTTAAGGCAAAACTAAAGTAGAGGTCAAAATTTGAAAAAATTGATTATCAGCAAAGAAATCTGTTCAGTTTTGAAAAACTTTTGCAAGTTGGAAATTTTTGAAAAGTGTCAAGGGGTAACCTCATTATTCTAATTAAAAATAATAAATAGTTTGCACCTAAAATTCATCATTAATCGCTCTCTAATTTTGGATATTTTTTTTTCTTTGGAAGTGTTCCGCATTATATGGACCTTAAACAAAAGTTCCGCGTTGACAAATGAATAATGTTATAGCGGAATTTTTAAATTATTAATAATAATAATTTTAAAAATTATATTTAATTTTTCTTTATAAATCCTTATTTTAATGGATTTCACTCGTTATACAGAATTGAACTCCGCAGGGAAACCCTGAAAGCAACAATTATAACTATAATCAAAGCAAATGTCTGTTGTCCTCAACCGCACAATCATTGGGCAACAATTGTTGCCAATATAAACACAGTCCGATGAGCACACACACACATCAACACACATTCAAGATTATATAATGTACACATACTAACAAACACAGATGCATGAATAGTGTGTGTGTTGTCTGCTTGAATGTGTTGCGTGTGACATTCAAAAGGATAACTAAGTAAGTGTGGAGCAACGATAATGGCAACGTCTACACACATAACGGGTTGGCCATTATGGCTCTCAGCCACTCGACGTGTTTTGTGTGTTAGCCTTGTATGTATATGTGTGTGTGCTTTTCTATGTGTTGAAATTGTTTCAAAAAGCTGACGCTTAACATTATCGCCTTTTGCCTCATCTTCAATGAGTATGAGAATGTTAATGTGTGTGCGTGTGTGTGTGCGTGTTTCTACAACAACTTATATGTGTGTAAAGTCTTTTCGTGAGTCCATCAGCATGATATGCATTTGTATTTGTCTGCTGTAAGCATGACACGACTTTGTCCGCCATTTGAGGGAGCAGCTCTGATAGCGGAAATGTCAACACTGGCCATTGGCAACTCTCTGGCAAAACTCTGGCAATAAAGGCACAAGAAATGTGCCTTCTACTTTATACAGCATATGTACATACATATACACATACAATACGTGCGTATAATGGATTGATGGCAGACAGACTCAAGAGCAAACTGAGACTGGGAAATGAAAGAATCTTTGGCACGCCGAAGTTTTAGTACCCTGTATTAAATTTTTGATTAAACGTCTCTATGGTATTTGGTCATTCTTGTTGAAATCCATATATAAAATTTGCGAATTTGGTCGAGATTGTATTAGAAAAAGAATGGATTGCATACTTATGTTAGATTTTCAACCGATTGTTTTTATGACAGGTAAATGACGAAGTAGTCCTATTTGTACCAAATGTGATCTGGACATAAACGACAACACTAATCAAAAAATTGTTAATTTAAAATAACAAAAAAGTTGAACATATCGAAGATATTTTAAGAACTGAAAAAGAGTTTCATTAGAAGCAGATTTTTATATTTTAAATTTAATTTAAGTTAATTTAATATTACTTAACTTTTACTTTAATTTTGGTCAACTGTACTTAGATGACATTAAATAAATAAATAAAAAGGCTTAAAATAACTACTTTTCATTGAAAACAATTCTTAAAAATCATCATTTAATCATTGTTATGCTATTTTTGTATTAAAGCCTATAATGAAAACGTTCCCTGATTTATATTGACTTAGCTTGTCTCCGTAATCAAAAATATTTATGCCTTATGGGATTTCCCTCGCCTTCGTCACTGCGATACGTTTATCGTTACAATATGTTAATACCCTCTGTTAGGGTGAAAACGAGATGGGATCGCAGACAGACAAATATTAGACTAGAGTACATTGCCACGAGAACTGAGAACTTTATTAGGACTAAGCTCAGACAGTTTACAATACGAGTTTCTTGATTTTACTTAACTCTCCTCCTCTTATTGTTAAGAAGGGAAAAATTCAAAAGGGCAGCTGTAAAATTGCCCGCTTATTCCAGTTATTAAATATTTAAGCGTCGTAAGTATGAATACATATTTTATCATATTCCACCATCATTCAATTCCATAATTTGATGCTCAATTTCGCTTTTGGCTTAAACCCCTTTTTGGGTTAAATGTTAGACCTTGTGCCGCTTGTCAACAAACAGACACTGTCCCACTTCCAATTCCAATTCCAATCCCATGCCCAATTCCTCGCTCAGTTCTCGTTTATCGCATTTCTTTTGATACGAAATTTGTTTGCCAAGTTGTCAGCACAATGCTTTTCCGATGCTGGCTCAGATTTCGCTTGTTTCTGCCTCCCTTTACCCTGTATCCTTGCTTGCTTTGGCGTGTCCTTCGGCTAGTCAAGGCAAACAAAAAATGTGTTGCATATTTATGTGGGCCATCACGACCCTCATTTAATTTCTGTCCCGGGACACGGCGTTATTTATGTGCCAGGCATTGTCTAGCTATCGATATATCGATACGTCGCCGACCGTCTGAGTCCAAATGCAAATAAATACGTTTACCAAAATAAAAATTAAAAAACGAAAGGCATAAATTGTCAGGTTGGTCGTTTTATTTTTGGTGAATTTAATTGGTTTGCAGCTGCAAGTTTTTCGCCATGGCAGCCACTCTAAGCCAAATTGAGCCGTTGAAACGTGACATTTGGCAACCACACACACACACAAACAAGCACACACACACACAGAGAGTAGATATACACTCCTTACTCTGTTGTCAGTTTGGAAAAAGCGCAGCTGGTTTTGGCTGCATTTTGACGCTTTGTGGCTAAGACGAGGACTTGCAACTTGCAACTTGCGAGCTCGCGACTTGTCTTATGCATAATTAAATTCTGTGTTTGCAGCTTGGTCTCCGCTGTGGATTGCGTAAGATTCGCACACTACCACTTGACCCAAATACGAACTCTCTTTCACTCTCTTTCTCTCTTTCTCTTTCTCTCTTTCACGTTCCCGCTCTACAAACTCGACTGTCGACTGCCGTCAGCCAACATTGAAATAAAATGTTTATTTTGCATTTTATTTTGGCGCATGGCAAGCGCTAAAATTATTTACGCAGCATCGGGCGTGTCATTTGCATGTGCCACGCCCACACCGAAAATCGAGCTGCTTTCAACCGCCTTCGCCTGCATGGCAGCTACCAAAATGACAGCAATGGGAACAACAACCAATGAAACCCACAAAAATACGCTAAAAGTATTTACATTTGACTTGGAAAAAATTATACATTTCCGTGCAAATAAAAAACCAAAGCAGCAAACCAGCAACAACAACAACAACTAGAACAACAACAAACAGAACAGAACAACAACAGCAACCGGAATAAGAAGAGTAGCAGTTGCTTGGGAGTAAAGTAAAAGCAGCTAAAAGAAAACTCGGCTTGTAAATTATTGACGAATATGAAATGCACTAAGTTAGGTACATTTAGAGGGGAGAAAGATGCAAAGGGAGCTTTGGCTAAGACTGAGACAGACAGCGATATGAGAATCTAAGGTATGTAGAGAGATGTAAGCTTGAAAAAATATTAAAATAGAGCTTAGCGAATTAACCATTTATAATTATTTCTTATTAAAATGTATATTAATTAAACTTAATCAATATAATTGGAATTTTAACAAACTTTGCATAAATGGGTCTTTAAACAGTTTAGACTTTAAAGAAAAGTCATAAAAATATATTACAAAAATACCAAAAAATTTGATTTTTGTAAGTCAGACTAAGACAGAAGACGATAATAAATGTGAATTCAAGGATTTTGGCAAGATGTAAGCTTAAAAAAATATTAAGATAGAGCTTAGAGTATAAACCATTAAGCACTTAATGTAATTATTTCTTAACAAAATGTATATAAATGAAACTAAATCAATATTACTTAACGATTAAGAAATTTTGGATTAATGGGTCTCAAAACAGTTTGAACTAACAAAAATGTCAAAAATACCAATAGTTTTTTTCTAAAGTGAAATAAATTTTTGATATTCGATTTATGTAAGTCAAAAATACATAATCTCTATTTTAAATTGACTTTTCATCAAAATTTATTGTCTCGATTAATTGCCAATTTTTTTAGTCAAAAATTAATTTCTATCTGGAATTGACTTTTTCATCAAAACTGAATTGTCTTCATACTTATTTCATAATTGCTCAATGAGAACCTTAAAATATATGAAATTTTTGTTGATATTTCCATTGCAAATTAAATTGAATAATTTTATTTTTATAACTGAAAAGAAACTATTTCATATTTATCTACCTAAAATTACATATATTGTCATAGATTAGTTTTAACAGAAATTCAAGTAGGATTTCACATAATATTTGTTCAACATGTTACATATAGTTGCCCGTCTAATGCTTTATCTGTAAATCTGCCAAATCTGTGTAACATTCAGCTACACAAATGTGTTATGCTTCTCCTTGAAAAAGAGATGAAATAAATGAAAAGAGAAAAAAATGCGTTGGCAAAGCGGAAAAAGCGTCAAATCCGCAAACAAACACTGTGACAGCAACAATGCGGGGCGTGACAAGAGGGAGGGGCAAATAGGAATGGGAATGGGAATCAGGATGGGAATCAGAATCAAACTGAGGATGGGTATATGGATGAGACAAGCTATGGCAACAGCACCAACTGAATGAAATGTACTCTCTATTGACATTTGATTCAAAAAATGGCAGAAGAAAAAAATTGAATCGAAACGAAAAACGAAACGAAGGCAAGAAAGGGAAAACAAAAACGACTCCGTCAACCCGCCGCTTATCCACCACGATGTCCAATGAGTTGTTTTCCCTCCCCCTTTCCACTCTCCCCTCTTCACCTCCTGTTTCCACTTTGAATCGCAGAGTTGAGTTCCGATCTGGTTGCCAAAGCTTTTACTCAGATTTCGCAGTTGCTCTTGGGTAAAACTCATCGGTTCGGGATTCGCTTTGTTTGTTTATTTATTTGGTTTTTTTTTCGGCTTTGTCTGTTTGTATGCGGATTGTGTTTCCTGTTCCGGGTTTGTCGTGTCTCGACTGTCGACTTGACGCATAAATTTGCCTTAATTTGTTGCAAAATAATTTCATTCATTTACGTGCTGCCATTTACATGGCGATATGCCGTTGATAACTTATTTAAGCGACGCCATCGCCGTCGTCCTTGTCGTGGAGCAACAAATTTGAACAAAATAAATTATCAAACTGTCACATTGACGTATCGCTCAGCGCAAGGAGTAGGAGAAGAAGGAGGAGGAGAAGGAGCAGAAGGAGCAGGAGCAAGTCGTGAAAGCATAATCTAGAGCATCATGTTGCTCGTTTAAAGGATGTCAAAGGTTGCCCATATATCAGGACGGCATCAAACGCAGGCGAAGCCCGTTAACAATTTCATGTAACAAATTCTTTGTGCTGGACATGCGATACACACACACATACACACGTGGACATAAATATATATACGCTTATATAGATACGTATACGGGGATACTGGGATACAGGGACATTCGAGCTGTTTCAGATTTCCAATAAATGGGTGGCAGCATAGGCAACATGTTGTTGTTGTTGCTGTTGTTGTTGCCGATCTCTGTTACTTTTCTGTTTCTCGTTGTTGCTGTTGTTGCTGCTGACTCCCAGCACTGTCGCTTATTTGACATTGTGACAGTTTCGACAGTTTGGTTCTCGTTTCACTCGCTACGACAAAGTGCGTGAGTCCTGGCTGATGTCCTGGCCCAGGACGGCGAGCAAACGGCAACTGGCAACTGCCAACTGGCAACTGGAAACATGGCACAAGCTACAGTAGCTTGTTTATTTATATGGCATGCTGGGCATGTGTGTGTGAGTGTGTGTGTCTGTGTGTGTGTACCTTGCTGCGGTCGCCATGCCCTCTGTCCCCTCTATATACACACACCCTAACTCCCTCTACACCTCCACCATGCATTATGCCGTAAACGTTGCTTTGTTGCGACGAGTCTGCAAAAAATCGCTCAAAGTATCGAAAACCGAATAGCGCAGCATGTGACAGTTCCTCCTGCCCCTCCCCCCGTCACTGACTTCCCCCTTCCACCCTCCCTGAACACTGCTGGATTTATGAAAGAGTGAGAAGAAAGCTGCGCTGCGTAGCTGGATTTGCTTTAGAGCGGGGAACAGCCACTAACAAGCGGCTGAAATGTGTCACTTACAAACACAGCGAACACATCGAACACATTCAACATTCAACATCGAACAGTGGCAACAAATGTTTCAATTTGTGGCACGACAACTTGTGGCACAAACTATGCACATAAATACATATAACGAGTATAAAAGAAACTTTCAGCAAATCTTCATTATAATTCAAATCAGACTAAAGACAGTTTTTAAAAAGAAATAAATATATATTTGAAAATAAATGTTATCATTGAAAATTCACAAGAGTTTTTGTGATTGTTATTTAATATTATTTATTAAATAAATACGAATTTTGGTGGCTTTTAAAATGAATGCGAGCGACAGCGATTCGTGCGTATAGTTACAAGTATATTTCGACCACTGGATATTTCATTTCCCTTAAGCCTAGCTTTACCCTACGGTGGCGAAGCGAGGCGAATTCGCTCTCAGAGCAAATGACGAAAGCTTTATTGCGCTCTCGCTTCGCCCTAAACCTAACTAACACTAGACTTCATGAAATTACAACAACTAACTTAAATTAAGAAAATATATAATATAATAAAATATAATAAAAAATATAGAAAAACGCCGAAGTGCGGCGACAATCATAATAAAAATAAAAAAATTAATATTGTAATTGAAATATCTTTAAAATAAATAGGCTGTTTCAGAAACCACTTGAATTGTGACAGTTTTTATACCCTGTGCCCATTGAAAATGGTCAAAAGGGTATATTAGATTTGTGTGATGTATGTAACAGGCAGAAGGAAGCATCTCCGACCCCATAAAGTATATATATTCTTGATCAGCATCAACAGCCGAGTCGATTGAGCCATGTCCGTCTGTCTGTCCGTCCGTCCGTCTGTCCGTCTGTTTGAACGCGTCGATCTCAGA
>JBAMBL010001443.1:0-16033 GCA_037043405.1 Drosophila subquinaria
TGTAGAACTATGAAGTTTGATTCAAACGAAACTCATCACACTTCAGGCTGTAAGCTCGACATAATTTCACTATCTGAGTGCAAAAGCAATCGAATATTGAGAGGTCGCTGTCAGCTGGTGTCATTGCATCATAACCGCCATGTCCATCAGCAACAAACAACAACAATAACAAGCACTGAGTTGGCAAAGGGGTAAAGACGATGATGACGTCGCTTCGACTGTGTAAATGAGTTAACCGCAAAATGTCAGTGTTCAACTAGTCCATCTCAGGGCCAACTTTTCACTCTCCCCCCCCCCTCCAGCTTCTCCTCCACTCAGTCTTCTGTTTTCCCCACCGTAAAGCCACAGACACGCACAGCAATTTGTGGAGGGGTCTTGAGAGGGGGAGGGCTGAAAGTGGAAGTTATCGTATGTGGGGGGAGTGCAAATAAAATCAATCAATTTGTGTGGCAAAGCAACAACACCAACAACAATAACAAGAAACAACAAACACAGCAGCTTCTAAGTGCACAGTGACACTGAAATCTATTTGCTAGAGTGTTGAGAAAAGTTCAAAGTGATGAAGAAAGTCAGGCAGAGAGAGAGATAGAGAGAGAGAGAGAGAGAGAGAGAGAGAGAGAGAGTGCAAGATAGAGGGAGAGAGAGTGCAAGAAAGAGCGAGAATTATTCACACGCCTCAATGAGTTATACTACACTCAGAAAAACAAATCATCAAACAGGGGATGATCAAGTACAAAGAACCCAAAAATTATAACTTAAGTTTGCTTTTCGAAAACCCGAAACTATTAAAACTAGATTTTTCTAGGATATTTTAATTAGGTTTTGGGATAAATTTAAGTCTGTTTAATATCGGATCATACTAATTTAAGTGCAAAATAATCTTGAACTTATCGCAAAATGTACTTGTTTCTAGTAAAAAACATTCTCATATGTAAATTCATTTCAATCTTGAAATATGATAGTTTAATTACATAAATAATAAATAACAAATAACTAAATAACAAATAAAATATCATTTAATAATAATAGTGTATTTTGTTGGTTACACACAACAACACACTAAACAATTGCATAAATTCAAGTCTCGGAAATTTTCTTTTTTTCTTTTTTTTCTTTTTTTTTCGAATAAAGTCAGTTGAGAATTCTAAGGCGCAAGAATGATAAAAAATATTAAAACATGTACGGACTGACATAATTTTACAATTGCATTTTTTTCTGAGTGTACCTACTTCTATGGTTACAGTTTCGGATTAGGGGACACACTTCAGTCGTGTGTGTGTGTTGTGTATAAATGTGGGGGTGCAATTAATAAACACAACTCACCCCCAAAGACAGACAACCGAAAAATGCAGCTCAAGTGTCGATTGATTTAGCAGCTGACTTTCGCTCAACATTCACAGTATTTCTTTTTTTTGGACAAGTCTAGGATTCATTTACATTAGGGCAGGAAAATTGTGAAAACCGCAATGGAAATTTCGAAATATCGAGTCAAATAAAAATCAATCAACACGCGCGCTTAATAGACAATGTTAAGAAGAAGATGAAGATGAAGAAGATGCTGCTCATCAAATGTATCTGCCAGATACATTTCGTGAATGCATGTATCTTTGGCTCGTCGTCGCTGTTAATATATATTGAACAATTGCCAAAGACAAATTGCCTTTGTCTCTAATTTTAAAGACAACTCGCGTCGCCTGCCTTTGTTTTACTTTACTTTAATTTGTCTTTGCCGTGGGATTCGAAAAAGTTTCACACGGTTTTTCTTTATTTTTTTTTTTTAAGATATTCTGTCTGGTTATTTTGTTTTTTTCGACTTTGGGCCAATTGATTGGCGCACGTTTTGCGCGTGGCGAGACAAGCCAAAAAAGTAAGTAAAGAAAAGTACAAAAGTAAAATAAAAAAAGCATTTTCATCTGCTTTTTATGGGTCTGAGCTGGCAACCTAGAAGAAGACAGACAAGCAGCGACAGGAATGCATTTACCGAGCTGAAACATTTTCCTTTTAGCATTTACATTTTCAATTTTTCGTTTTCGGGGATTTTTCGGTTTCTTTGGTTTTCTCATCTGTGCTTCAATTTTTATTGAAAATGCGCTGGTTGTTGTTGATGTTGCTGTTGTTGTTGCTTTAACAGCACTTTGTGGGTGCTTAAAACAGCTGACAGGCCCCACTGACAGATTGATGAATGTTTATGCTGCCTTTTTTCAGCCTGTGTGTGTGACCCTGTTATTTCAGCCCTCTTACAATTTATATTTGCTGCCTTTATTTATATTCTATTTTTTTGTTTTTCATTCTCAATTTTAATGAAAATATTTTGTAAATGCGCTATTTTCATTTGGCCGTTGCCAAAGATTTATGGCAACGGCGACCCGCAGAACTTGCAACGTGTCTTGTCTCGTTTTGGCCCCTTTCGGCCATCAGGTTAATTTGTTGTGATGCTAATAGCCCGGTCGAGGCGAGCGATCGACACAAATGCGTTAAATCGTTGACAATTGGGATCAATTTGGCTCAGACTGAGAAAGAGATCTCTTCTTCATCTTCCACCACTTATTGTTGTTCTTTTTATGAGTGTGACAAGCGGAGCAATTTTAAGTGTGTGCCACATTCGTAGATACTTTACATGAGTCGGGGGATTTGTCTAATGCACAACTCATGGGCGGGTCTTGAGAAGGTCAAGCTCATTTCCAAGACACATCGAACTGAGTGGAGTCAATTAGAGCTGAAGAACTTTAACAAACATATTATGAAGAGATGAATCATTTTGTGAGGTGGAAGATCAAATCAGAATTTAATGAAAACTGTATTATACAAAAATATTTTACGTAAAGAATATATTTAAACTCATTATAGACATCTTTTAAGCAGTAGTTTTTCCATTTTAAAATTTTCTTCAAAATGAATTTTGAAATCGAATTTGTTTAATTTTTGACACGGATGATTGAAAGGTTTAACAACAATTGAATAAAGAACAAAGAAATTCCCTAATGATCAATTAAGAAATTTTCTAACTTTTATTTTTTGAGCTGTTCATTGATTGCCAATCACTCAATAAATCTGTCAATCATCACCCATTTTTCATTAAAAAGATATAATAGTTTTTGTATAATATACTCATAGAGTATTCTCAAAGCAAACAAATAAATAAGATCTATTTTGTGAACCATAAAAAACACAATTATGTTGAGTATTTAAAAGCAAATATAATAAGTAAAAAACAATTTTCTTAATTATAAAATAATTTTTATTATAAATTAACGTTTGCAACATTTTTAGTTGAAAATCCTTCATCTAAAAATGTTCCAGATTTAATTAAATTTAAATCGAATTAAATCAAACAAAATGAATCTATGTTACCATCTTATTGATAACTTTGGCATACCTCTTTCTTAATAATATATTACACTGTATTCACTGTATTACTGGGTATTCAAATAAGCTCTTCTTTATAGCGTTTTATCTATGGCTAATAATTTTCTTTGGGTTAATTTTCCTGTTGTTCGTCACACATTCAACACCTTTTTTAAATGGTTAATCTAATTGAAATCTTAGCTTAGGATCGTTTACTTAATGGAGACATTTCCAAGCAAATGTTTAATGAAATCAGATTAAACTTTTAATGGGCAATTCATTGTTATTTTTCTATTTTTTTCTATGACTGAGTTTTTCTTTTGAATTGCGGAATGGGAGATGATAAAACATCAACCGTAACCAGAGAGAAAAAGGGTTTAAAAAATCTTTGGCAGAAATTTCTTTAGCAAAATGTGTAAATAATCGAGGAAAAACTTGTGGAAAGCCCACGCACAACAACAACAACGACAACAGCCATGTCAGAGGGGGGAAAAACAAATATACAACTGTTGAAAATCTCGCGCGGAAAAATTGGACGCATTTGCTGACCCAAAAAGACAAATGACCGAAAAAAATAAAAGAAAATATCAGCAAAAAAAATAGAGAAACAAAAGGGACAACAGCCGCATTGGGGATACTGGCAGGGGGCGGAAGGCGTGGCAGAGGCAGCGGCAGAAGAAGAAGCAGCGACAGAGGAGGACACTGTGTTTATTTTAATGCAAATATTTGTTTATTTTGGCTGCTTCTCGTTTTCTATTTTTTTATTATATTTTTTGGGCTCTTGTAAAGAATGTATATCTCTAGAGAATTTGCTTTATTCACTGTTGTTGTTGTTGTTTAACACCCACATGTTTTAGAATATTCGCGGATTTAATTCAAATTCGTCGAGTTTCATTTGATTTAATTCGCTTAAGAATTTTATGCTAATTTTTGCAGGTATACAAAATCTTACCTGAAACTCTTTTTTTTTTTTTGAGTTTTCCGAGTTGTGGGTAGAAAAAGGTTGTAGAATTTTTTGTTGTTCTGTTTTCGGTTTTTTCTGTTTGGCTTTTGATTAGGCCGAAACTGATAAATGAGCGATTTAAATGCTAATTAATTGTTAGGCACACAATCATATGGACACGCACACACACACACACACTCACACACAGATAGAAGCACTGTAGCACGCGCGGGTGTGCGAGCGAGAGGGGGCGAGTGATACACCGATTTACACGAATGCAAACAAAATATTTATAGAACGATTTTGTCTCGTTTTAATCTCAGTTCATTAATCAACAAATGTGCCGCTTATTTGATTATTTCAAATTCGATTTCAACTTCGATTTACACGCGCTTCTCGTTTCGCTTTTGTTGCGCTTTTCCGATCGGCAGCATCTTTGATTAATATTTCTCGAAATTCAAATCAAACCGTCAAACGGTTACACACACACACACAAACACACGTACATATAGCACCCACTGCACAGCATCACGATGTTGCGGAGGAGCACGAAGCTGAGCCGAAGCCAACTGTAAATTGGATAGCAGCGTCTGATACTGACCGACTGACTGACTACTGATAATACACACAGAGCGTCCGTTGGGCGTCCGTTAGTGACGTTCCGTTACGTTGCACGCGTCGTGAAAGACTAAATCAAACTGAATCATACAAGTATAGAGCGCAGACAAGGCAAGGCGCATACAACAAACGCACGAAGTGCGTTCGGTTCGGTCAACACACGAAGCTGTCGGCTGGATAAACGAGGCGAACACACACGAACGATGCGTGGAACAGTTGCAGTTGCTGCTTATGCTGCTGCCAGCAACAACAACAACAACAGCAACATTGCCGAATAACAGACAAACGAAGTGACAGCTGGACGATTTATGTGGCTCCATCTAGCGTTACTTGCTGTGTACTACAGTCTTATACGCTGTTAGTGCTGCCTTAACAGCGCTCTAACATAACAGCGCTCTGTTGTGCTTACAACATGCGCTGGTTCGAAGAGGGGAAACTCATGCAGCTGCTGTTAAATGTTGGCACGAGGATGTAATTAATTTCTGGTCTAGCTGCAACCACAACAACAACAACAGCAACAGCGATAATAACATGGGCAGCAGCTTGTTGCACTAATACACACATTTGCCTAATGTGCGAATGTCAAGATGCAATTATTTAAAATGGAATGACAATAGATGAGTTGAGGGGAATGTTAAAGGATCTTCCTTAACAGTTATTGGAGTGTAAGTGCGTGTAGTAGAGTTAAGAGAGAAAGTTAAAGCTGAATTTATGAACTTATCAGATAGGAAGTAACTATAGGAAAGGTCAGTGAAAAACAGACATATTAATGTGGAGTTATCTGATATATTTAGGTATCTATCATAGACCACAAGAAAATTATTTAAATTATTATAAAAATAATAATTATTCATTATTAAATCATGGAAAGAATTATAGAAAAATTTAATAATATTATGAATTTCAGAATGAATTTAAAAGTGTATTAAAAATAAAAGTGAAATAAAAATAAATAATTTTTTCCAAGTACTAATATTTATATCGAATTTTGATACACATAAGAGGACTTCAAAGTTAATTTTTAGTCTATGTTGTGTATATAGTTCATTTATCACATGGTATAATCTTGTGCATGTTTTGATTTTAAGTTTTTAATTAAAGATTCTTATTCACATCAAAAACCTCAAATTTTGAATTTAGCACAGGGTATTAGCTAGTCGAGCACTCTCCATTACATAAATGTATTTTTTCTTACATTTTTAATGTGTTCATTTGTCAAAATATCAAGAAATATGTTATTCTTTTTAGTTTACCTATTTAATACCCTGTAATTTATAGAAAGTGGTATCTGTTATTAACAATAACAACTGTTAAGGATGCCTTATCAGTCTCAAGGCGATAATATGTCCAGCAGACAACACGCTGAGCATCAATCAGACTCTGGTAAGGCCTATGTATCTCGCTTTCTCACTCTCTCCCCGTCGCTCTCTCCTTCTCTTTCTCGCTGTGTATGTTGTGATAGGCGGCACGCCCATAAAACAATTTGCTAGTCGCATAAAAACCCAAGACAACAAATATAACACTTAATTGTATTAGCAGGCTGAGTTTGAGTCCGAGTTTGAGGCACAACCCAATCTCAGGTCAAGAGAGCTACCGAATACCGAGGTACTACCCCGAGGGAGGAAAAGGGAGGTAAAGAGAGGGAAAGAGAGGGAAGTGCGTTGTCGTGTGTTTGCTTGAACAGTTAACAGTGAGGCGGGCAAACAAACAGCCCAAGACAATGGCCTAAAAATACAGGATGAGGTCGCAGTCGCAGTCGAAGTCCGAGCTCGAGTTGAAGTCAGAGTCCGAGTTGATTGATGATTTTATGACATTGTTTACTCAAGTGATGATGAGCACAGATAACTAAGCAGAGAGAGAGAGAGAGAGAGAGAGAGAGAGAGAGAAATAGAGAGAGAGAGAGAGAGCGAGAGCGAGATAGACTGAAAAATGCGTGTGTCCTTTTGGCTTAGTGTTGAGTGAGACTGAGATTTAGAAAGAAAAACTCGGAGACTTCGACTTCGACTATTTCCATAATTTCTGGCCCCTTTTATGAGGCCGAACAAACACTTGGGCCGTAGATTGTTTTCCCTGGAATGCTATCAATCTTTTGCTTATTAGGGATAATATTACAATTACTTGTAAGTGAGATAAGTCCCCGAAAACAAGGATAAGCACTCTTAAGTGTCACGAGCGGGCAGAGAGGAATTCTTTGATCTACAGCCATAGCCATACAAATAGAACAAGCAGAATGCACAGCTAAAAATTTACATGCATAATAATGACAGTTAAAAGCAATAGTTTTGTGAGATATTTATTCATATAATTATTTACTAAATTTATTAACCTGTCGACATCAGAGATTTTAAGAACATAATTTATTTAAATTTAAATGAAATACAAAAATTTTTATATTGAAATATAGCAAAAGAAAATTTACATAGAAAAACAAAAACTTTTTTATGAGGAACTCAAATATGTTTAATGAAAGTGTTTAAACAATAACAAATAGTAAATTTATGACTTTTGTCATTTATTTTTATATATTTCTTTACCAGCAACTAAGAAATTTAAAATAATTCTTAGTAGCTCTAAGACTTAAGATTTATTTTTAAAAAGTACTTCAGTTAAAAATTATTTGATAAACATTTTTATTAAAAATGAAATAGTCAGGGTTTATCCAACATTTGTAGAAAGTATATAGAAAAACCCGAAAACCACATTCAAATTAAGGAACTTAGAAATAAATATTTCAAATTTTTAAAAGAAGAAATATTTAATAGTAAATTTTAGTATTTTTTTTTTGGTCTTTTATAATTGTCCTCAGTTGTAATTGTGATCTTTCATGTTGCATGTGCAACTATTTGGTGTAAATAGATACTTGGAGACGCCACCATCTTAGTGTGTGTGAGTGTGTGAGGATTGATTGACAAATTGACAGCGGCAAGGAGATTGCTTTCTTTCGCCTTTCGCTGGAAACTCAAGTCAATGTCGCACTTCCTGCCCCCTCCAGCTCCCCCCTCTCCCGTCCTCAGTCTTCAACCTGTTTCAATTTAGCCATAAACTATTAAGGCTAACTAAACGCTTCTTGGCCAACCAGGAAGCCAGCTGCTCCTTTGGTCCTCGGTGTCCTTTTGTGTCTGCTGTTTGATGATAAATTAGACCTGGCCACATGCACTAAACAAAAGTGAACAAAAAAAGTCACACACACACAAACACACACTTGTATACAGGTAGCATTTGTGGCTCTTTAGTTGCCATTTACCTGGCTCGTTTTTTATTGCTTTATTATGAGCTCGATTTCGGCTTCCATGTGCCCGTTGTTGTTTATGCTGGCCTAAAAAGGATGGCCAAAAGCCCAGGGACTGCCAATGTCGGCAACTTCTCTTTGAGCTGTTGTTGTTGCTGTCGATGTTGTTGTTGTTTGCTGCCAATTGGCAACGGTTCATCATCAACGCATTACTTTTGGCCCATAGTTAGTTTTTAAGCATCTGGCGACAGTTGCTTAGAAATTGGTTTCTATGTAAATAAACAAATAATTATATCATTAAGTTGAAGCAATTTGCCGGAAGTAACTATTAATTAAGCAAACACAATATTGCTATTAGTTAAAGAAGTTTATACGGTTTCAGTTGGTAAAAAAAAAACAATATTTTTTTAAGAAAATTCTATATTTAAACCTTTTAAATTCCTCGATATCAAAAAATTCCTAAAAACGGGGAAAGTATCTTAATTAGAAACCCACTTATATTTAAAGGTCTTTATTGATAGAAAATCTATTTCTGATAAATTTTACTGATACTAGAAACCGTCCTATCTATCTATGTTTATAGAAAGAGACAGACAGTCTTTGATAGACGTTGAAGAAATTTTTTTGAAGTATTATTGGGTAAGTTTTAAGTTTAACCAATTTTGATAATAATAATGAATATTTGACTAATTTTAACAACCCCTAAATAAAAAATTTTAAATAAAATAATTAATATAGGGAGAAACATATATTCTTGTTCAGGCTAAAAAAAAAGAGTCGATACAAAGTAAAAAAAAAGTTAAAAAATTAAAAAAAGTCATATTTTTATAGACTTGTTAAAAAAATTTCTTTAATAAAACTCTTTTTTTCATTATTCCCATATGGATAAAAGTTTAACGATATTCGTCATAAAATCAAAATAATAATCCGAAAATTTCCTACAGTTATTTAACTTTGTTAAATATAACATGTTTTATTTGTACATATCTTTCAACTTATGTCTTTCTATTTTGTTGTAGTTTTATAATTTATTATATTTGATATATTATATGTTTTTCTCAGATATCTATACTATATGGCTATAGATTCTATAGCCATAGCTCTATACAGTGTAACTTTTGTGGCACAATGTTGAATGAGATTTGACTTCAATGTGCTTTTTGAAAGCCCGTTGATC
Source organism: Drosophila subquinaria (assembly GCA_037043405.1). NCBI lineage: Eukaryota > Metazoa > Arthropoda > Insecta > Diptera > Drosophilidae > Drosophila > Drosophila subquinaria. The sequence goes on from JBAMBL010001443.1 coordinate 9,313, forward strand.
GTTCATCGGCATTCAATGGTTAAACCCAATGTGCTTATCACTCTGTTAGCTTCTGGTACTCGTAGTTCTCGTAATGCTGCCAATTCCCATAAACGGGCGTTTCGAAATCAATTTGCACGCCTTATGTCGAGATTCCTTCGAGGCTGCAACTTTATGCACCTCTCTCATGTGGATTCCGAGTAATTCAAGTCAAAGATGCAGTGAAGCATTCAAGCCTGATGACAGACTGCCGCCAACAGAGCTATAGAGAAGGGAGTAGGGGAGGAGGACAGGTAGAGAGGGGAAATTTGTGGGTTGAGTTTGATTTTAGCGGCTTCTGCAGCCGATAAGCACAAATTAGTGGCAAATTAAGCCATCAATTGTGCTGCAGCTGCTTACATATTTTGGTGGGTACAGTTGCCGTTAACCCTTTAGCTCCCCACCTCCCCTCTTTGGGCTGCCCCTTTGACCTCAACCACATTTGACAGACGCGCACTCAACACTTTTCCCGCCAGCTGACAGTTACACTAATAACGGAGCGTGCTCCCCTCGTAGCGTGCTCCCCCCTTGCCCACTCCCCCCTGGGACAGATGCCAATAACAACAACAAAGTAAGTAAACAGGGTCGGCATCCTGCGGCTCGAGTCCTGTCGAAGTCCTGCCTGCCTGGCATACGCTTATCAGTTTTCAATCACATTTGAAACCCATTCGTGTATTTGTGTACTCATAAATCAACAGGAACAGAACATACCGTAATCCTCAGGCTCGTGTTTTGAGCATAAAGGATACACACATACACACACACACACATATACACACACACACTCACTCAAAGGCACCTTCAAATAGATAAACATTGACAGCTTGACATATGTAGAATACATTTAGACTAAGAAGTGAGAAGTGGAAAATAGAAAAAAAAACAAATAAGAAGAAGCGCAAAACAAAAAAGAACTCGGTCCAAACGTGTTTTAATTTTTATTTTGCGGTTGTTTTTTGCTGTTGTTTTCGCATTGCGATTGATAAGCGCGATCCTTTGACTAGGACTAAAACAAATGGCACTGTCAGCATTTTCCACTCTGATATGGATTCTTGGTCTATCCTTTCAGCCAATTGATACGCCCAGCACGTTTCTGCCACGCCCACGAAAACAATTAAGCTTCAAGGTCGTCGCGGCAATAAATACTTGGGTGTATAACAAGTTAACAGATAGCACACCTGCCAGTATAATATTTAAAACAAAATTTATGTAGAGTATTATAGTAATTAAGTATGTTTATTCAGTTCAAATTCTTTAGTTTAATATTAATGTAATAATAAGTGATTTTAGTAGCGAACAAAACTTGGTTTCAATAATGAAAATAATGAAATAATCGACGACTTCAACTCTGCGACTTAACTCTGCAACTTCTATGCGACGACTGACTTCTGCGTAATTCATGTGTGTGTGTGTGTGTTAGTATTTCTTTCGTTGCAGCTTTGTTGCAGCGACACTTTTGTAGCTTGCTGTTTGTAGTTGCGGCTGCCGCTAAACCGCTCATCTCCGCCTAGCTTACATTCGGCCCTCCTGCTCTTCATCATCTGTCCCAGATGATAACAAGTCTTCGTTGTCCAGCACAAATCTCCATAACTTCATATTGTCGCAGCTGGATGCTGTGATATTAGGTCCTTCGACATTGGCTGCCTTTCGAACGTCGTATCGCCCATTTCGCTTGACCTTTGTCACTTCGTAAGGTCCAAGATACTCACTAGCCAGTTTACGGCCAGCAACAAATTGTGTCCGCTTAATGGCTACGAGATCACCAACTTTATAAGTGTGCTCTGCTCGACGTCTCTTATCAAAGTTGCGTTTGTAGACTTGCTGCGTATGCTCAATATTTTGCATCACCTCCTCACGTAGCTTTTGACGATCATCGTTGAATTGATTGACCAATTCTTCTTCTAACAGCTGCAGTAAGCTATTTTCGGCTTGGTTATGCATTTTGGTGCCAAACATAACTTCGAATGGCGACATCTTCAGCGCTGAGTGTACATGAGAATTGACTGCTTTCTGAACCTTGGAAACGTGCTTGTACCATTTGGCTGGTTCACTTGTCGACAGCTTCGATATAATTGACAAGATTGTTCGGTTAACGCGCTCAACTTGCCCATTGCCTCTTGCCACGCCTGTGGTCGTCTTCACGTGGTCAACCTTATGCTCGTCGAGAAACTCTTTAAATCCGTCTGAAGTAAATGCAGCTCCTCTGTCAGTGATGATGCGCCTGGGTAGCCCAAATACGTCGGACCACTCTGTCAGCCTCTTGACAACTTCTTCATGACCCGTTGATTTGGTAGGGAACAGCCACACAAACTTGCTGAACCCATCTACTGCTGCTAGGATGTATTTGTATTGTTTGGCCGATGCATCCATCGGGCCCAAATGATCCATGTGCAACGTGTATAAAGGTGCATCTCCTTTGTCGATCGAGTTCAGAAAACCTTCTTGTTTTCCCAACTTCTTACTGTGGATAATACATTTGATGCAATTAGTAATAATTTTCGATACTTTACTTTCGAGATGTGGGATCCAAAATTGCTGCTGGATAGCATGCATCGTCTTCTGCGTCGAAAAATGGCCAACATCATGCGCGCCTTGTATTACGTCTCGCTCCATTGGCCTTGGGACAGCTAGCAATTCGTTGCCATCAACTGCTTTAAATAATACGCCACCTTTCAGCTTAAAATCTTGGTATGGGCGCTGCTGCACGATCTCGATGATTGCTTTGATAAATTCATCCTGCTGTTGAGCCTTCTTAATGCGAGCAACTAGCTCTGTTGTCACCATCATACATGTGTTCGGGAAACGACTGAGGCAGTCCACATGTCTCATTCTGTCTCCTGCGCGGTGCTCAGTTTGAAAATTGAAGTCCTGCATGAACATGATCCATTGTCCAACTTCTCTCGGGACATCCTGCTTGTTTGTTGTAGCCTTGAACGCAGCGCAATCTGTTAACAGCTTAAACTGTACACCCAATAAGTAGTGCCGGAACTTTTTGATGGCTAGGTAGGCAGCTTTGACTTCTAGATAATAGCTATGACGTTTCGATTCGGCATCAGTCGTCTTTTTGCTCCAATAATAGATTGGATGTAGCCTTCCATCAAACATCTGCAATAATACGGCTCCAAAACCGTCTTTAGATGCATCTGTGTGGAGTTCCGTCGGTGCCTCTCTGCAGTAAATATGAAGCACTGGTTCCTTCGTCAGTACATCCTTCAGCTGTTGCAGCGCCTGAAGCTCTGCCGCACCAATGTGAAATTCAGCTCCCTTCTTTAGCAGATTCGTCAGTGGCCGTGCTATTTGAGCATATCCACAGATGAACTTCCTGAAGAATCCAGTTAATCCAAGAAACGATTGTACTGCCTTGACGTTCTTCGGCGTGTTGAAATTGCTGACTGCTATCGTCTTCTCCTTTCCTGGCCAAACTTTACCAGCCTCAATGACATGGCCCAGAAAATTAATTCTTGTTTGCAAAAAGCTGCACTTCTTCCATTTAATTTTCAATCCATACTGCGCTGCTGTCTCCAAAACACATCTAGTCTTCTCCATGCATCCTTCAGGGTTTTCTGCGTATATGATTATATCATCCATGTATAGCTGCATGATTCCAGAGTTAATAAGGCTCTGAAAAACATACTGGGCAAATCGTATAAAAGCAGCTGGCGAATTTTTAAAACCAAACGGTGTTTTATTAAATTCGTAAAGACCTTCACGAGTAACGAACGCTGTCAACGACTTGCTTTCTTCTTGTACTGGCACATGAAAATAGCCATTCTCCAGATCCATGACAGTGTACCAACTTGCAGCCTGCAGATCCTGTAGCACCTCCTCCATTAGTGGCACTGGAAAACAGTCAACTAGAACCATGCTGTTTAGTTTCCTGTAATCCACGCAGACTCGCAGCGATCCGTCTTTCTTCTTCACCACAACGACACGACTTGCTACATTTGATGAAGATTTGCGTACGACACCCTTTTCAATCCAGTCGTCAACTTGTTTTTGTACTGCATCGGCTTCGTCTGGTGACAATCGGGCAGGTGGATGGCGAAACGGCTTGATATTCCCATCTGGCACAATCTTCAGCTCGATAGGGCACTGTCGTATGGCTTTCGGTGCATTCTGATAGGTGCTCTCTATCAACTGCTCAATACGCTCTCGATACTTTGGCGGAACTGTAAAAGACGATTCTTCGCAAACGTTATACACCATATCATACTCATCTGTTGACGTAGAGTCTGATTCTCTATTCAAAAATGTGTATCCACGCTGGTCTGCAATCATGCGAAATTTCTTGATGAAATCGTGTCCGAGCAGCACATCACACTCCATCTTAGCATCTGGCACAACGATAAAGTTTTGGTCTGTTGACAGCTGATCAACCAAAACTTGCGCATTAAAGCAACCAATCGGCTGAGTTGTTGCATTGCCTAATCCACGTAGAATCGAAGTACTTTTCATCAGCTCGACACCTTTGATTTTGTCCACAACCTTTGCCTTCATTAGTGTTACATCTGATCCGGTGTCCACAAGACAATCGACTTCTACATTGCTTACTTTGATCATCTTTGTACGGCTGTTTCCAGATAGAACAATATTGACTTTCTCGGCTTTCTTCGGACAATTACGTGAAATGTGTCCGTCTTGATTGCAACTAAAACATTTCGTGTCAGCACTACAATCCTTCCGCTTATGCTCCGTCGAACCGCAGTTATAGCAATGATCTTTTTTACCAGCCGACGGCATTTGTTTAGCATTGATATTGGTTTTTTGCTGCTCATTCTTTTTCTCGACTATTTTCAACTTTTCGTAAATATCAAACTCCTCTTTCAATGCTCTGAACGACTTGCACCGCAGCATAATACATTTGTATTCATTTTTAATGTCAAGGCCGTTCACAATATGATTTATTACAGCGATATCTTCGACGTCACCAACTACAGCAATTTTCTTCATTTGCAACATATATTCGTGCATTGACTCGTCTTTCTTCTTCTTTCTTTCCTGCAGTTGTTTATGCACATCCGCACTATTCACGCTACAAGCAAATTCGTCGATCACAACTGCTTTCAGCTCTTCATATTCGCATACATATTCCGACTCAAGAAATAGCTTTGCCGCGCCGACCATCTTGCCTCTCGCTTGCACATACTTCTGCTTCTCCGTAAGTTCGTATGCGTCCGCATTTTTCTCAAAAATGTCGAACCATCTCCTAACCGGCATAGATTTCCCATCGTAGTCAGAAACAACTTTTTCAAAATTGTCGGCAGCAATTTTGACTTGGCTACTCCGTTTTTCGTCAACTTCTATTTTCAAGCTAAGCAGCTGCAGCATTTGCTCGACTTTTTCTGCAACACTGTTTGCCATACTGTCTTCGTGTTCTTCTTCCACTGTATTTTCGACCGCGACTGTTAATTCCGCTGTTTTCTCTTCTTCGTGTTCTTCACGTAGTTCGTCGCGTTCTTTTCACGTTGTTCTTCACGTTGTTCTTTCGTTTTTCTTCCCGGCGTTTTCTTGTCTTTCTTAACTGGCGTGCGGTTCACCATTCTGTATGTATCCAGTGACACACACACGCAACAATATTACCAACACAACGAAAAGTTTGCAGCTTCGCTTACACGAAAATTGAAAACTGCGTGTCAACTTATTTGCTGTTTTTAGGATTCGGGCTTTCAACGTACTATAATATATGGTTTTAAACAACTTTTTCTACCATATATCACACAACTTAGCAACTTTCCGTCTCTCCGTATTTTCAGCACAACTTTCAATTGTTCACACACTAAGCTCACGATCGGTTGAGCCCCCAAATGTAGAGTATTATAGTAATTAAGTATGTTTATTCAGTTCAAATTCTTTAGTTTAATATTAATGTAATAATAAGTGATTTTAGTAGCGAACAAAACTTGGTTTCAATAATGAAAATAATGAAATAATCGACGACTTCAACTCTGCGACTTAACTCTGCAACTTCTATGCGACGACTGACTTCTGCGTAATTCATGTGTGTGTGTGTGTGTTAGTATTTCTTTCGTTGCAGCTTTGTTGCAGCGACACTTTTGTAGCTTGCTGTTTGTAGTTGCGGCTGCCGCTAAACCGCTCATCTCCGCCTAGCTTACATTTATAGATCTAGGAACAACTGAAAACCATATATAATATTTGTACTTTTATGTGATATAAATAAAACATATTCAAATTCAAGTAAAATCATAGTTTTAAGCTATCAAATTGTGTCTTATAATTAAATTATATATTTTAAAATATGTCAACAACATTTTTTTTTAGTTATTTGTAAACAGTTTACTTACAATATTAAATTATAAGTAAACAAAGAGTCAACAAATTGTATCTGAATCTGGTATTAAAAAACTTGTTTAATATTTGTCTTTCTCGCAAATTCAATTCATATTTAAAGTAAAAATCTTGAAATCATTTTTATAAATACTACTTTATTTGCTCTTGAATTCTTTTTCCTTTTAAAAATTTTTTTTTAGTTATTCGTTATTTTTCACCATCTAAAATTTCTACTAACTTCAGAACTATTTATTTTTTCTTTCTTCCAAATGCATTCCTTAGTTATTATTTATTATCTGGATTTTATTTTTGTATCATCGTTGCCAATTTCTTTTATATTTTTTATCTATTGATAGTAACAAAAAATTCAGAAGGCTGTCATTTTTTCGTTGTCAAACATGTAATCCATTTCTAT